>JAQGBW010000545.1:0-39184 GCA_034698625.1 Julus scanicus | reverse complement strand
TGGCGTTGGTGTTTAGCCCTCGTGTTGCAGAAATAGGCCAACGTTAAAAATCAACAAACAAACAAACAAACAAACAACACCTTTTGGAATGCTGTTATTAATTATTTATTTATTATTTCACATAATAATGCAGTGTATATAGTATAACATCTTGAAAGAAAATCTTACTTCGTAACAATGAAATATTGTAAACTATTTCTTTCTTCTGAAATATGACTAAAATCGCATAATGTTGACAAACTATTAAATTCATCTATCCTTACTGACATTATAAGAATGCCTTATATTTTAGAGCATTATGTATTATTATTAAATAAAATGATAATAATAATAATAATAATAATAACAACATTATAAGTTTGATGTTTTTGGGATTAATTATTATTTCGTAATAACAGTAGTTATGCAATTGGTACTGCAAATTACTAAAGTGATGCAATTGGTGATGCATGGTGGCGTCCAGTTACTACAATAGGTACTTTCAAATATAGTTGTAGGTAGATTGAAAATTAAGGGGGCTGAAATGTACTAAAAATTGAGTGAAATTCCATTGGCATACACACACTGGAATTCATATAATATTTCATCCACATTAAGGCTGCCAGCCTCATATTTGAAGATACTTAAAACCATTAAAATACCTATCAATGAATAAGCTAAACCAGACTGCGCATGCGCCGCGTTTGAAATGCATTAAGAATTTGAGATATCAAGAAAAAATAGCATTGTATCCATTTGTAGTATTTAATATGCTTATATGGAAGCAAATTCTTTGGAATTTTCAAACTTGTTGACGCACGAATAGTTGAATTAGAGCAAATCGGAACAGATATGTACAAGTATGCTAAGTTCTTCTGAAATGCATGCAAATTATTGTTCACGTCTGATAGCTAGAGCATAAGGCTGTCTATGTGTGAACCAATTTATGCTAGGCAATATCGGTTAACCGGATAATTGTTGAGTTTTATCATGCTATTTGCTATGCATACTGGCCTAGATGGAAAATCTGCTCAACCCTTTCCCTCTAGGAATATCCACCCAATGGGGGCATCGTCCCTTGTATTTCAAATGTGCAGGGAAAAATTTATAGTTTTGCTAATTATATGTATATGCTGTATGTGAATATATCATGTTGCTATATTTATCTGTATTTACTAGTAGTAAGCGTTTAAAAAGATAATAACGCGGGCGAAATAATTGGTTTTTTTTTGTTCATAGAAACTATTTTTAGTTGCGTACCTGTCCAAGTTATCACCAGCACTATATAAAAAAAGATGACGAACCTCTGACTGGGGTGTTAACTCTATTAAATGGGCCAAGTTACGTATTAAATCCTTGAAACTGACATTGTGCTTATCAACTTGAGGAGTTTGATAGATATTATGGCGCGGTCCAGAGAAGTGGGCGTTTGATTAGATGGGATCTTATCAGGATGCTGGGTAATTTTCCACGAAATTTGTAATCTCTGATTTATAGAATTATACTTGTTTTTTTTTTTTTTTTTATTTTTCAATAGTCGCACGTATCCCCTAATCCACAATCACATAAGTGGGATGGAAATGTTTTTATTTGTGTCATATTAATGGAGAAAAAATGTTATTAAAACATTAGCACCATTGATATAATTCTTGAATTAGATTTTAGGAAGATAAGTTTATTTTTGGAAATAATTTTAACTGTTATTTATTGTACAATTTTACAAATTTTAACCGTATCGCTTTTTAAAAAAAATAAATTAATTAAGGCTTGGCGTGAATCCAAAATTGTTGCTAAAAGTGTATCATATTAATGGAGAAAAATTGTTATTAAAACATTAGCACCATTGATATAATTCTTGAATTAGATTTTAGGAAGATAACTTTATTTTTAGAAATAATTTTAACCGATCTTTATTGTACAATTTTACAAATTTTAACCGTATCGCATTTTTTTTTAATAAATTAAGGCTTGACATGAATCCAAAATTGTTGCTAAAAGTCTATCATGTTCGATTTTTTAGCTAAACGTTTTGAAAGTTCATTGCATATGCTTTTTAAAATGTTTTGTTCTTTATAATTAGCCTTTTTACGGTTCGGTTATCACCCTTTGGTGGCATAAGAGCATTTAGTATGGCATTTCCAACATGGCCGCGACCTAGCAGAGTAATATGAGACGGCCATGATGGAAATTATATATTTAGTGCTGAAGTATGAAGAAATCCTAATGTTGGTTCTTTTACGATCCAATTGAATTCTTGCCAATTACTGCAATTGGCATTACTGCAAAAGATTTTTTGAAAATATATAAATCCATGGAAACATTTTTTATTTTACAAAACTATCAGTTTTTGTAAAAGTAGAAACTTTTGATTTATTTGAAATGTGCATTCGTTGTTTTTGGTACATTACTTATTCCATAAAGAATCTGCTTTTAAAACTGCATGGTGAGATTATATTTTAGCTACAATACTCATTAGATATTCAGTAATTCCAAATCGCCATTTTGTACTTTGATGACATTGATGATGGAACAAGATGTTTTCGCGGGCATATCGCCATCGCTGGTATTAATTACCTGTGATACGCTTTGATAAGTATATACTATACTATATTTTGTCAGCACGTAAAGTAAGCCTTATTGCATCTTCCGTTTATCTCAGATATCGTTAACTGCAAATGTAACGGGGAATTAAATCCCGCTATAGTGTATTGTTTATCACCTTGTTAAGGACATTGCAAACCCTTATCTCTTTGACTATACTTTACAGAAACTGTTCCCTAAAGACTGTTTTGCAACATGCAGTAACCATACCAATATTCCTTTAAGGCACATTTGTGAAATATTTTACGAATACTGTCACGTGAGCTATCGTTGAATCTAAATTAGGCATTTGTGTAAACTGTGATTGTTCATGCGATATTTCTCACGAGATGACTGTTAACCCTTTCGTGTAGTTTCAGGTGAACGTGAAAAACATCACCTAGATGAAGTTAGTTAAACTTTTTTTTTTAACACTTTTCTTGATAAAAGTGTTTAATGGCTATAAAGACGGAATGGATTTCAACCTTAGTTGAAAATCGACTTATCCAAATCGGTTAGATTTCAACTGATTTTCCAATTTCATTCCAGCCTGTTTTCAACAAGGTTGAAATCCATTCCCTGATAGCACTATAGTCAAATACATATTTTGTGCTTTAGCTATTATGCTGATAAAAATAACACCAGCTGCACATTTACATTCTTATTACTTGATGGTGTTTGACCCCACCCTTTGATAATACTGTCACGCTGTATGAAGTATATCTACTGTTTTGGTGAAAACTGCGCCAAATTGGGATGGCATGGTTTGTAAATTTCAACAATTAAATCTTGAGTGTGATATGAAAAACAGTTTATTCAACAGACATATTATTTCTTCGTTTTGGTTCAAAATCTGCTAAGTTGTTTTTTTGGATTTTTTTTAGAAAATATGTGGAAAATAGTAAAAAACAAACAAACATGGGATGTTCATGGCAATATGCTCACATTCAATTTCAATCCGTGGCATTGGTGAAATGATCGTGGCGTAAAGTTATTGTTCCATTGTCAATTGTGGGCTCAAATTTATGCATTATTGTTTTTAGTATTCCATTGATATAGTTTGATAATGTTTGTCCTGTTGAAAGTTATCTCATTCAGCGGTTCGGCTTGATTTTCGATTATTTATACTAAAAATAATGAAAACCATGCGCTCGCCAGACAATAATAGGGTGTTTTTCAGTGTCAAAATAAGACGCATGTTGTCCACCATGACAGTAGAATTTTAGTTTAGCTCTATTATACTTTCAGATTATCGCGTATAAACATGCCAGGACAATTGAAATTATGGTAAACGTTGCCATTCATATGTTGATGAACAAATTTAAGGAAATGGTGACGGTTGAACACTTGAGGCACCGGCGGGTTCCCAAAGGCCATCGCCGCCATCTTTGTTGTTTACAGTATTTTTCATAAGGCAGGCCCATTCGATGTTTTTATAAGTTGTTTACAATTTTTTTATAGTATTGAATTGCACAATGGGGTTTATAAATTATCATCCTTAATTTAGGATGATTTATATACCTGATAGGAAAACTTGACAGTATGGTTTGTTCTCTGATTGATGATGATGAAACGGTTTCAACAAGACAATAATTGTTGTAGTCACGGAATGAATTTCATCCTAGCTGGAAAACAACTTGGTTAGAAATTATGTAAAATGGGCATATTGTACGTGCTACTGATGCGCATGCGCACATTTTCATTAATTTTATCCAAATAGGATTTCAGCTAGGATGAAATCTATTCAGTGACTACAGTTTCTACTTTTCAGAAAAAAAAAATCAGTTGTAATTGTAGATTGTGGAGACATTACGATTCGCAGAAATGACAAATTTAAACCACAGCCTCTGTTAGGTGACCAATTGGCCTGGATAGATTTAAATAAATTAGTTTTTGTTGTGCAAATTATAAGGTATATGGCGAATTGATTGCATTTGGAATAAATCGCTTAACTAGGCACTGCAATACTTTTATAAAAAATTTATATCTCCAGTTTGCCTAATTAATACTAATTTAATGGGATGTATGAGAAATATAGGGTCTGCACTGTCTCAGAACAATTACAAAAATTATTAAAAACACAAATCAGAATACTGGCGATTTTTGTGCGCAATAAATACATAAAAGTACAATACTATTGTGGTATACTATAAAACTTTTTCGTTTTTAACGTGTTTTAAAATCATTAGAAGACTGTCAACACCCTGTATTTTAAGTAAAAAAATACTAGTGTATGCAAGGTTCATGGTGACAAATGATTAGGATATTTTCCTTAGTTAAACCATTTGATGTCATTATAAGGAATCTTAAACTAATTGAACACAGTTGTATGTTTTGTTTAGTTTTTTTTTTAATAATGTGTTTGTTCACCTATATATCTACCTGCTGAATTGCACGTATTTTTCTACCCCAAAGTATTAAAAAGCTGTTGTTGATGACCGTCATCTCATTTAATGAGTTGTTTACGTCTTTCATAATAGGCCAACGTAACACAGATTGTCATTTTTTAAGTATTTCATCTGCGCAACTTTTTCGATTTGTAAAGTTAACTTATTAAGCAAAACAACATGTGCCATTGGCCTGGGCTTCACGTTGTTATAGTTAGGGTCAGTCATCAATGTGTTTAGGGGTCCTCGATATTTATTGTTATAGAACAAAAAAACTTATTGTAGCTATGCATGAAGTGGTTGAAGCCTATTACATTCTCGTTGTATCTTTGGACATTTTGTTCTTAAACTTAATCAAATAACCACGTTTCGCAATTCGTCAGTTAATCTTTTTATGTTAGATCACTTGTCAATTATATCTGGAGCAGTATACACGTATGCAGTGCTCCTATTATCTTTTAAATGTAAATAGAAATGGTTCATTTTGAAGTCTGTCAATATTTTATCTGCCTTAGCTGATAGCAAATGTACACCTGCCCTAAATGAACTGTAATCTTTCTGAGTTCATTTTTGTCTTAGCATGTTAGTCAGGGTATGTGGAAAATGCAACTCAACTTAATAAAAGATTTGAACAAATGGAATAGTTCTAATTTGCAGGATGAAAGTTGTGAAACCAGGTTTTATTCCAGGTTAATATTTTTCCTCCATTCAGAGATTTCTAGATTTCAGAAGCATATTTTCTGAATTGCATAAAGCGTTGAATTTATATTGCAATGCATACTTTATTAGAATCTCTGCATTTTGAATATTTTAAATTTGAAATGGAATACTGCATGTATAAAACACGAATATGCACGGATTCAAAGTTTACAATGTTTGCAAAATAATGTTACAAAAACCTAACTTTATTAAGCTGTTGCAAGAATTTCTTAAAATGTATATTTTGTTTGCTGTTACTTAAAAAATGGTACAATTGAGTGCTCATGTTCCTCGTCCATCAAATTTATTTTTGTTAATTGCACATGACTTTAGACATGTTTTTAGAATGGTGTACATTTACATTTTTAACTTGAAAACTCGGTCAACTTCCTTCATGTTAAAATTTATTTTTAATTTTCTCAGCACGGCACTTAAGCTCAGATCATAGTGTTTTCTGACTTTTTCTCCTTCGATAATTTCCGGGAAATTATTTTATTGAGGTGGTTTTTACTGGAATACAAATATTGAAAACAGTTTTGAAATATTGAAAGTAATATTCCTTGTTGTTGTTTTTTTATATTATTTTTTGTGGTCATGGTTGTGATGAATTAAACAGATCGTGCCCTATGGCGCTGGTGAGTGGTGACGCAGCCTGGTAAGGCACACAGGAAATTTTAATAACATGTTATCACGAACTTTTAATTCACTAGAACCAGAAATCGAATGGCAATAAGCCAAGTTAGAGAAGTTCATATCCCAGTTCTGAGTTTGCCGGTTGGTTGTGTGTGTGTACGAGAGCTAGATATGAGAATACGCGCTTCAGTACCACATGTTCCTCAACTTTGATAAGGTGCTTTCCCATTGGTCGACCCTCCTCGTACCTGACCCTCAAAAAGCTTTTCAGCGTGGTTTCTGTTTCAGTCTTTACTATTTAATCTACCTGGTAGAACCTGCTGCAGGTTCATTTTATTAACTACCTGCAACAACCCAGGAAACACAGCATCAAGCTGTTCAGTGCTTCAGTGTTATTTAATATTTAGTGTATGTTTGGACACATTCTTCCTAGTGGATTAATAATAATAGCTGT
The DNA here is from genome assembly GCA_034698625.1 of Julus scanicus. Classification (NCBI taxonomy): domain Eukaryota; kingdom Metazoa; phylum Arthropoda; class Diplopoda; order Julida; family Julidae; genus Julus; species Julus scanicus. Next base: position 32,452 of record JAQGBW010000545.1, on the reverse strand, counting down.
TTGCAAATGACTACTGTTAAAGGTATTTTATAAATTATGTATTTCTTATTTTTATTTTTAATACCGCAGTGCATGAAGTGAAAATTTCTGAACAATTTAACTAAAAGTTGATGGTAAAGTTTGTAGCTATATTGCAATTTTATGGCAAATGTAAAACATGTAAGATTTAATTGTATTACTAAAAGTGTGGTATAGTATTTTAAATACACATTGTATTTTGGCAATACATTGCATTTTAGCAAAGCATTGTATGCCCATGTTTAATTTATGTGCATAGCCAAATTAGAATTACTTGTTATTTGGTGCCAATTTGTAAAATTGTAATTATTTTCATTGTGGTTTTCATAAGGATGTCTTTAGTCTATTTTAAATTAAAATTTAAAACTATAGCGCGGAAAATAATATCATGCAGTATAGCCTTGCAAAGGGTTATCAAGGTTATCAAGTTTCAACTTTTTTTATTAGTAAAACTTGATGTTTAAGTTAAAGTAAGATGCAATTAAAGGAAAAGTTATAATCCTAGGAAAAATAGGATCTACGTCATTGGTCAATTTTGTTTAATTTGACGCGTGGCAGCCAATGGATTTTGAGACTCATTGCTGCTTTTGTGAATAAGATTTTAACTTGCTTCTTTGTTTGATCACAATACGTGTTGTTAATGACAGGCATGCTTTTATGTTAAAAATCGACTTTTCGAGTTTGGGAAATGGTTAATAATGTTTCTTTGTTAGTAAAGATGAGGTCAAACCTGTGGTCAAATGCCTGCAGGGTGTCCAATCGCATTGGAAATCTTGAAAGTCTTGAAATGTGCTTGAAATTTTAGTTAATTTAAAAAATCTGATATAAAAAACAAAAAGTAATTTTTCAAACTATAGAAAATTTGTCAGGCTTTTTGGAAAAAAATATTTTGGAAATTGGCGGTGAGATCGTGGGTGCTTAAAATTTTTTAAAATGAGCCTTGGGATATATGCTTGAAGTTTTATCTACGAATTTACTGGACATCCAAACATGTGATAAATTGGGGGGAGGACTACGTTTATGAAAGGCCACTAATCAGTAAAAATGAAAGGCTTTTAAGATTTTGAGGATAGTGGATTGATTAGTTCCATCCCTAATAACTTTTCTGTGTTACGACCCACTTCTCACTTGATCTTGTTCATGGTTTACAAAGAGAAATTGCGAAAAGAGGTCAGTTTTATATATAGTTTATTAGAACTTTTCTGTCAACTTTTTGCCATAGTGGAGCAATTATCGATGACTGATTATAGGGCTTGTCAACATTTCTATCAGATCTGTATTCATTTACGTTCACTTTTGCGTCATGGAACGCTAAAGGTGTCAAGATGATGTCAAGAAGAATATTGACTCATTCACATTGTATTTCAGTTGAAGTGTCGAGGTTGTAATTTCGTTCGTGAGCATATCACGACAGGTTGCTGAATTCCATTTAGCTCTAAATTGAACCAGGGGAATCCATTGTCTTTGCTTGTTAAAAGATAATCAAACACTTAGGTTATGAGACTGGTGCAACTACTTTTAAGTTGCGGAATTTACATTCATCACAATTCAAAAGTGAGAGAAAATATTTTTTTCTCTTAAACCCTTTCTGCTTAAATGTTTTTCTAGTCACTAGTGAATGAACTTTATTATTCTTTCCTGGTGACCCCTAGGATTTACTCATACGAATGGTATGCAGCATCCCTTACTTTTCGCCCTTCAGGGAAAAACAAATGGTGGTAGGGGTGGCTACCAACTACAATGTCAGAATTGCTTTAAGCAAATTCTGAGAAACTTATGTTGTTTTCTCTTACATCATTTTGTGTAATGTCCATACTTCAATTTTTATAGTCAGTCTCATGAAACAATTAGTAATAAAACAAATAAATTTGGTTTTTATATAGAAAAAATAGAAGAAATAGAGCATGATAGTAATGCAACGTTATCATTTGAGATTTGACATTTCATGTCCTCCCCGCCCCCCCCCCCTAATTTCTTACTATTGGTGGTTTATGGATGGAAATATTGCTAACACTAAAAGTATTACTATTATCTGAGTACAACTGGAAATACCAGAAAGTCGTGCAGTGATCTTTTTGAAAATTAAAAACAACAATTATTTGAAATGTAACACCTGCTGGTTTAAAATATCTTGTTGCACTTTTTTGAAATTGTGCTGATTATTCAGCATGAACCAGCAAATAAAACCATTATGTTGTTATTGTTGCTTATTTTTAGTTGCAAAAATGAGGCTAGGGAATATAATAGTGCAATCATTGCTATATATGAAATGTACTGTGTAAGCTTGATAACGAAATGAAGAGGTTGAATGTTGGGGTGTTTAGGACGCCATCTATGGCAATTTGTGTCAACGCAAATTCAGTTTAAATACAAATATATATATATATTTATATATATATATATATATAAAGCTTTGGACATAAAAATACTGTTAAGGAATATAACATCGGTTTTCAATGTCACTTTCCCAGATGAGGAAATTTCCATTGTAATGAATATGATGTTAGCCCAATTTTTTTAATGAAATGTTACAAGGTTAAAAATAATTCCATAAATTGCATCGGCCTCCTATTTATAGTTTTTTCGTCATCCAGCCTCTATGATACACGTTATGCAATTGAGAGGTTATTTTAACCATGGTTATAATAAAACACTTGTACAAATTGCATGCTTGCATATTGTGTGCAATTCAGTAATTTTTTTAATTTGTTTTGTTTTACAGGGAGTCGTTTTATGTTCTGACACCAACTTGATTAATCTTCTCGGGTACCAGAACCCAAGTGATATCGAGGGCATTGATCTTTTCAAAGTGATCCCATCTTTGGTTATACCTGAATTGAAACCAAACGAGCCAATTCCAAAGGTAAGGATTATTATTGATGTGAAGAAACATAGATGCTCTAATTTTTGTATGAAACACACATTTTAAATTATTGTAAAGAAGGCATTTTCTATAAATTTGTGCTTGAGAGTAGTGATAATACAATAAATACAATAATTTAAATAAATATGGAGATATGAACATCTAGTTCAGTATAAATACAAATAACCATAACATTCTTTTTGTTTAAGAGATTAAACTTTTTATTGATGAAAAAGTTAAATATACACCGTAAAATAATAATTAATATTTGTAAAAAATCTGACCCAGCTTGCCCTACATTTTGAGCGGAACTATCCCTGTTGTCTGCCATATAAACAAATTCTCGATATACCTACTTTTTATTTGAAGAAAACAGGAAGTTACCAAGGATTAAACTAGTGTTTTTTTTTCTTAGTTCTCCTTCACCCAAAAATAAAGCATTAACATTAATATCAATCATGAACATATAGGTATGGGGCATTTTCAACAGAAATTGTCCAAGAAAATATGATAGGAATTACTCCTACATGGTACTTGATTATCATGAACATGTGTTATGATAACGGAAAAATGTGTCATTTTATGATCATAAGTTGGCAATTGTTAAACATTGTTTTAAATTCATTTCACCAGGAAATCAGGAAGCAGTGTTGCACAGGACGTACGAAAGACGGTGCGTCATTCCCGTTGAGCATCTACTTGGAGCCGGAAGCCGAAGCCTTTTCGTCGTTGACTCCGTCCTATAGCGCTTACAGCATTGACACAGACACAAACTCTTTGTTGAAAAGCATCTTACAGAAAAAAGGCAACCAAGGAAGCACCAAGTCTTCTTTGGTCTGCGAAGCGTCGGCCACTGAAGACGAAAGTGTGTGCAGTCTAGAAAGTGGCGAGTGGCCAACCGAAAACGTCGCAGCTTCGAGCAGCCTTCCGAACTTGTTTTCGGATCCGGATGATCCGAAGAGTTCTATTTACACCGGTGTCATTTGGGTTTTTGCCAACATCAGTGGGATGATAACTCTTCTACCAGACGGAACCATCCACAGCTGCAACCATTATTTTGGTCTTATGCTGTTTGGATATTCGCAGAATCAACTTGTTGGAAAGGTAGTGTAATTTTATCACATGGCTCTTTATAAATTGATTTTTTAAGTTATGTTGTCTAATATTACGCCGTTTAATATCAGTTATTTGCAAGTGCTTTATGTTATCATTTATTTCTGCAGAATATCTCGTATTTGATTCCATCCTTCTACGATGACCAAGAGTTTATGGATTCTGATTCGGGCTTGTTTCCACCATACGAAGAAGATGAATTGGAAGATGAAATCTCTATTAATGAGCTGCCACTGTCGACAGCGGATGTATCCAACAATCTTGCAAACAGGTGGCACTCTCAACAACTTTCAAGTTCTCCAACTGAGAACAAACGTAACTTTATGCCAAACAACAAGGTGATTGTACCTGGTACCAATGCAAATGATTGCATTACCGATAATCACAATTCAGACTCTAATAACATGGCCAAAGATAAAAGTTGTCAGCAAAAGTGTGATGCTGCAGGGGACGTTGGAGCTGATATCAATGGAAATCCTGCCCGAAGCCAAATCTCGAATAGTGTAGTTAATTTGGAATCGTTGAGCAGCTCTAAAGACAATACTGAGGAATCTAAAAAGCATATCGGTGTGGAGATTCAAGAGGACATGGCCAAGATGAAGATTTCAGCAGCATCACCGGTGAACCATTGCTGCAATAGTGAACATGGCAGTTCATGTACCCTCACGCATAATTCATGTTCAGCTTCTGGTACACCCACAGAGGATTCTTCACTTGCCATTACATCTGAAGCTTATGAACTTCCACTTCCCCCACCGCCACCTCCTTATGTTCAACAGATATATGAAGAAAAGCAAGATTTTCCAAAATCTACATCGACCCCATGTGAAACGCCAGTTAAACCAAAGCGTACAAGGATTTTTGAAGGAAGTTACTTTGGTCTTGGGCGACATCGCGATCAATCTGACTTGGGTAATTATTTTCGTGTTTAATTTAAATAGTGCTAAAATAATACAGTTGCAAATCTCACAATGTTGTTGTTTTTTCCAATCAGAAGTGAAAAATTGTTATTTTATTTTAAAATAAAACCTGATTCATAATTTCAAATATTCTTATACTTTCAGCCATTGTGTATCAAATACGAATGATTGAACTAGATGATGGCCTGCGGTTGTATTGTTTATGGGTTTCGAGGGATCCTGATGAACCCGCAGAAGGATTTAGGTTAGGGACATCTTTTGACATACCATCAAGCTGCAACAGCTCCGTTGATATGTCATCATCAGTGCTGAATTCGGGCCAGGTACGATTCGAATCGTTTGACACTCCAAACCAATAGTTTGAATATTTTTTAATTTTTTTAAAAAATAAAAAACTTGGTCGTTTCTAATTGATGATTTATTGACTTTACTATAGACTACGTCAGAACTTAAGCATCATGATGCCGTAAGCTTTCAGTCATCCTTTGATTATACTGCAATTGACTGCACTCATGGTCCTTACTCTCAGCACTACACGACACTAGAACAGATAGGCAAAGGTGCCTTTGGTTGCGTGAAATTGTGCTATCGCAATACCGATAAGTTGCTGGTAAGTAATTGCTCACCTCTTATTTAACAAACAGTCTTTTAACTTTTTAATTTATTTATTTTCATTTGTATTTTTATTTATCAAGGTGGTTACCAAATTTATTCGCAAAGCTAAAGTATATAAGGAATGTTGGGTGGATGACAGTGCTCTACAAAAAGTGGTACCTCTAGAAGTCTCCTTGCTGACTATTTTGAATCATCCAAATATCGTGAAGGCAAGTGATTGTTGATAACACTTGTTGCTAATTACCACTACTTGTTATAAAATATTTATAAAAAATTAATATATATATTTTTTTGTAATTTCACAGGTTTTAGACGTGTATGAAAATGAAGATTTTTTGCAAATGGTTATGGAAAAGCACGGATGTGGCATGGATCTCTTTGAATTTATTGATCGTGCTCCAAATATGGATGAACCATTAGCGAGCTACATATTCAGACAGGTAAATTGGATGGTTGATTTTTTATTCAGTTTTTGGTTTATTAAATCATATTCCCAACAACAACTTTTATAAACAAGCTAACATTTTCATTTATTTTTATTTTATTTAGGTTGTCTCTGCAGTTTCCTATTTGCACAGCTTGAACATATGCCATCGCGATATCAAAGACGAAAACCTAATATTGGACGAAAAGTTTCACATCAAATTAATCGACTTTGGATCGGCAACTTTCATGTCTCCTACGAGATTGTTTTCTACCTTTTGTGGCACCATCGAATATTGCAGTCCTGAAGTCTTGAGTGGAGAGAAATACAAAGGGCCAGAATTGGAAATGTGGTCTTTGGGAGTCACTCTCTATACCCTGATTTTTGGAGAAAATCCATTCTTTGATATTGATGAAACTATTCAAGCAGTTTTGCATCCACCTTTTGAAGTTTCCAAAGGTTAGTTATATTTGACGACTGTCTTAATTAATGCAAATAATACGTGTAAATTAATAAAATAGTGCATTTATTATAATGCCCGAAGGGAGATACGAGAATCTAACCAGATCTAACAATTTTATTTTTTGTTTAGATTTGATGAGTTTGATTTCCCACTTGCTTCATCCTGATCCTAAACTACGATGCACGTTGCGAGATTTGGAGAACAACGTTTGGTTACACCAACTTGTAAATATTGAGAATTATGCTTTTGAAGACGTCATTCATTGCAGTAAGTATTCTGTCCATTGAAAATGCTTAATTTGTAAATTTCATTTAAACTAGATTTCAATTTTCACCAATTCCTTGTATTATTTATTGCAGATTTAAAAGAAGCCAATCCCCCGAAGGTTTACTCAGATTTGGGATACGATGAATGAAGTTAACAAAAGCAGTGAAAATTACAAACATTTTTTGTCGGATTTTCAGTTGTGACTTATGCCAAAGATGCAGTGAGCTAAAACTTTGCTGTTTAAGCTCCCAAATCAACTGCCTGTCATACACTAACTCTTCTCATTTTCATTATTCTAAAATATTCTTTTAGTTTTCATCATCTTAACTTTTATTATTTTTGTTATTTATTCTTGTGATGCGTCCATGTACACTAAGTGTACCTTTTTTCATTCTTGAATATATTTTTAAAACACGGGAAAACGTTACTTACAATGCAATTTTAACGACATTTAAATTGTTGTAGTAGTCAATTGAAATTGGCAGTTGTTCAAAGTGCTTTTGGAAGTTTTAACCTAGAACATGTTTCCGAAAATTAAATTTGGTGCCAAGTATTAAATACTTAAGGACAAAATTTACTGAATAAAATATGTTATTGTGAAAACCATATCTTTGTTAATTTGTTGATGATATGTATAGCCTAAAATGGGATCACTGATAATCACCACCAGTACGTACATGCGTTTGAATAGATTCAAACGACAATATTTCATTCTAATATGCCAGAGCAAAAATTGCTTTTCTTCAGAAAAATCGCACTGTTATGTGCACAAAAATGTATTTAACTGCAGAATAATTGCACTTTTAGTGCAAAAAAGGATTTACTTGCACAATGTACCCATATTTCGAGTGGGACTGGAAATATATTTATTGGAAATACTTTTATATGGTTATGATCACTGACAAAGGGGCCTCTTTTAATCTGTCATGAAAGTAGGCCCTCTCAAAATTGCAAAGAACGGGCCAAATGGCCACATTCTGACTTGGCCATGGTATTCAATGAGAAGGGGACTAGAGCACACCCTGTAAAAATGCGCAAAACGCTTAGTATTTTTTGCACACCCTGTAATGTGATTTTCCTTATGTCCACCAGAGGCGCTACTGCGGTTTTCGAAAACTGAATATGGCGGATTTGTTAGTTTGTTTTTGATGCTGTCTGCCACTGAGAAGAAATAATCTTGTATGCATAATGGAGAGACGCTCTTTTCAACCCAGGTGCTTATTAGGAATATTAGATGAACCTGTTACTGAAAGAAATAAGCACCTGATGTCATGGAATACAAACAAATTAGGAGGAATTCCGGTAAGGATCCTTTGCTCCTATTTTCTTCCTTGTTCATCTGCATGTATCAAGATCACCAGCTCATGTTTCTAGTATTATTTATGAACTTTATTGATGCATTATGTCTGAGGTCATGCTAATAATTCATATCAAATAAAAATACCTATCCCAAGCGGTAGCCTTAACTATAATTATAATCCAATTAGGCTAATTTATTAGCTCCGTCTATAGGCCTAGAACAGAAGCTTGTCAGACCAGTCCATACATGCCGCAATAAAACGCGTGTTGAAAATATAGGATGCTAATTTTGAATACAACATTTTATAACTTACAAAAAATGCCCTATCCTTTTTTGACTGCTGATATGTGCCATTCTGGCAATCAAAAACAATTTTAATGGTTTTAAACGTATATCAAATATGTTTTTATCTAATTAAACATGCCAAATGAGTTCCTGCGATTATAAGAAATTACAATATCGGATTTCGGATGCAATTTCGGGAGGAGGATATATAATCTCCCCCTTCCTGGATCCAGCACTGTGTACCTCGTTTGTACCTTTTAATTATTAGTAAATTTGAAAGCAAATAATGGATATAAACATTTATAAATCAAATTCAATTTATAAGGGCGAAGGCAAAGTGATATTTTCATTTTCTTTTTACTGAATGGTTCAAGATAGAATTGTAGAAACACTAAATTGTGACTGTAGGCACTTAGCAGATGACATTAATGTCCTCTAGCTGTTATCAATGGATATTGTCATCATTTGTGATGCAGTTTGCTAGCTTACAAGGTGTCAACAGCAGAACTGCAGTACCTAATGTCATTATGTAGGACACAAAAGTAATTTAGTACAGGCTTAATATTGTTCTCAATGCGACAGTGCTTATTATTGCTTCGTGTTGAATGCACCCATCTCCAAAAAGATATGCTCAACCTCAGTTTGCTAGTAGTAAGGAGCTAGATTCTTCATAATCAAAAGCAATTCATGAAGTATTTTTTTTTACAGAAATTAACATACAGAGCTAGGTTTTCATGATTTAATAATGTTATGCTTCTAATCAAGATGTTTAGATCTTGCAACCCAAAGCTTTAATTATGCACAACAATTTAGCCACAAACGCACTTTTCGTGAAAATGATATGCAAAATATGGGTATTAGTAAACAGAAAATTTCAATTTAAGCGTGCTTAAGTTCTACAGGAGGAAAACCATTTATGGTCATGTCGAATAATGTTAAATTATGAAAATGGTGGAAGAATACCCACCATATAAATCTTGTTCAGATACAGTAAGGCACGATTGCGTTATTTTGTTTGATATCACGGCATTACATAACGTATCTGCTGTTTGTCTGGGGCCTATTGGCCATCCAATAAACTTGTTTTTCACAGGAAACAAGTCTGCACATCAATAACATGTGCTGCATGAGCTTAGTTAGTATTACTCATTATAGCTTAACCATAAAACCAAATTGCTTTTAGCCGAAGTTTTAATACGATAGTATGTTAACCCTGCCATAAACATATAATAAATGGAATAATTACTAATGTTCATTTTATGTCTTTTATTGCTGTTTGGCATGTCGAGTCAAAACTTTCAATGCACGTTGCTGCACCTTTTTATTTAAAAGTTAGCTGTGAAATATTTTGCAAGTTTGCAACGTTTTGTCACAGTGTTGGGTATATTGCAAACGTGATCAACGAGAATATATAACATTGTCTTTGGCATACGAGGTAAACAATGTTTATTACAATGCAGTGCTTTTATGAACTAATGAATAATGGATTATGATGTTTCTGGCAAACTAACACAAAATTTATGGGGTCCTAGAATATGAGAACCTTTTTTTTACCAGTTTTCGTTTGAAAACACTATATAGTCGCTTGGGTTAGTCTAGCCTAGCCAACTAGACCAGAAGTTGTAAGCCAAAATCAATAGAAGCATTTCCCAGAGGAAAAGTCAATGCAGTTGAAACTGAACAGAATTTTAGTTTAGTTTGAGCATCTATACAAGACTTGTACCTCAGATGTCGCTGTAATTTCATTGCATGTGTGAATAAAATGTTTTGCTTTTCATTCCATCAAAATACGAGAAATGAAATAACCATCTGTTAATCACCTAGACAAATTTACAGTATTTCAGAGTATAATTTGTCGTACAAGGGTTCACTTAAATTTGCTGTAGCTACAGACAGTGAAATTTTCTTTGTTACTATATTTTTAGGATTTGCTCAACAAAGATATGCAGAGTCCCATGTGCAAACTTTGTCGTCGGGATTTAGCCTTAGTGGTGCAAATTTATGCTCCTGTAGGGGGCTCTTCTTACCACAGAACTTTGTATGTATTTGGCTGCGTGAATAAAAATTGTTGGGGAAAGTCTGAAAGGTACGATCTTTTTTTCTGTAAACATGCTATATTAACTAACGTCTTAGCATCCATTAAACATTTTAATCAATTCTTTTAAATTGTAAATGAAGTGTCAAAATGGTGTTTTAATCTTTCACGTCCTTTTGTGTATTCCCAAAAGTTGGGCTGTTTATAGATGCCAGAAATTGGATGATGCGCTCAGTGAGGAAAGAAGTGAACCTTCTGGAATGACGAATGCTACAGACTGGGTAGACTCGTCAGATGATTGGGGAACTGATGATGACGAAGATTTGGATGGAAATACCATTTTTGCAACACCGCCCAATAGTGGCTCTCCACATCACTATGGAGCGCAGGGTCGACAAGGGCCATCCGGGTGGGAAAAAGAAAAATCCGCTACCCATCCTGACTTGATTGCCGAAAGTCAGTACTCTGGAAATGCCTTCAACGAAAACAAGACAATGGATCCACGAAACCTGAACAATCGTGGATCTGCTCAGATTTTTGATGAGCAGGGTAACGCCCGTGAGATCTTCACAGAAAGATGTCAAGGGGCAACAGCTTTGACTGAAAATGTAGCAAAGCTCCATCTCGGAGATTCGGGAGCGAACGGAGCGATGGAAGGAGCTGTTGGAATCAGTCACGATTTGGATGCCAGTGCTGAAGTTGAACCACCTGATGATGGGACTATTTCTTTGGACACGCCTGTGATGCCAAGTGTCGACAGTGTTGCCGCCATTTTTGGATCTTCAAACGAGGTGCAGCCATTCCTTGGTGCAAAACCTACCTTAAAGACTTATTTTTTAGCAGTTGTCGAAGAAAATTTCACAGATCCGGAGACTTACAATGAGCATGAAAGGGAACTGCTTTCATCCTATCAAAGGGAGGAAGGAGTTAACATTAATCAACTTTATACAAGTATCACAAAGCAGTAAGTTTTTTTCTATATTCATTCTAGGTAGATCAATATACATATCTCTTGATCACTAGCAAATGCTTGAGATCTTCTCCTGACATTTGAATCGTTTGTTGCTGTAGAAGTTTCAGTTCTGCCGATCCTTGAACTGTTTAACTTCCTGGAATTTATATAAAATAGCCATAATTTGTTTATCTCCAGAATGGACAGCGGTGGAGGAGAAATTTATGAAAAAGCAAACCCAAAACATGGTGACCGTGCCTTTTGTAAATTAAAGAATCGTTTGGCAGCTTGTCCAGAGCAATTATTGAGGTACATGTTTGTTTCCAATTGTCTTTTTATCTAAAGTAGAACAGTGTTAAGAAGTTTTTTAAAAGGAAAAAAAATTAGATCATAATTGTAGGTACTTTTAAGACCATGGGAGTCAACTTATCAAACAGGAAAACTTCTTAAGCGGTTTCTACTCGATTTGTTGTTGGCTTGGATTATTTTTAAATGTTTTTTATCTTTGGTCGAATTAGGTATTGTAAAGATTCCAATGCTGCAGCTATTCTTCTTACCACCACACGTGCAGAGGATCTTGACGGTGGAAGATGCTCCTATTGCGGCGTCCATCGCAATTTCGAGATGCAAATTATGCCTACTGCAGTGGATTTCATGCGCATTGCAGGGGTCGAATGTAAATATCATCTTAATACTAAAACTATTTTTCTAGCCCAAATCTTTTAAAATGTAATTCTATTTATACTTTGTGTAGATCCTGTACTAGAATTTGGTACTGTTATTATTTACACCTGCAGTGATAATTGTTGGAGAGATGGGGATAATTATCACGAAGAGAAAGTTGTAGTTCAGGAAGATCCTGACGATGAGTCGTTCAACAACATCAAATCTCGCTTGGAATTTTAGATTTGTAGACATAGTTCACACGGCTTTTTTTTTTTTCCTTGAGTATCTTTAATCTTAAACGGTATTTCCTTGCAATTGAAAGTAAACTGCTGGTTTTAGCAGCAGTTGCGATGTAAGGGAGTGTACTCTGTTTTAAGGCCAATTTACAGTAGAAATCGCTTGTTAAACATCGTAACACAAATCTGCTGGAGTGAATTTGAACAATGCTTAAAATTCTAAAAATCCTAACAACTTCTTTGACAGCTATCGGAAAATAGCTGTGTGAGCTAATACAGGGGCTGAATTATTGATCCTAATTGTATCCTTTTTTATACCTGAATAAGTTTTGATCAATTTGCACCCACAAACTGCTCCATTGCCATAGATCTATTTATATTATGTATCTGGTTTGTGATATTATGCGTGCAATTCACATACTTTCCTGTGATTTTGTGAAGCCAAATACTTTTTTTTAGTATAGTTCTATTCTCAATCTATTCTCAATAGAAATTTGATGGATCTCGCAAATTCGTGTTTAGTATATACAATATGTATTGTAGACTGAAAAATCAATACAAAACCTCAAAAATCGATACAAATAGTTTTGTAAAGAAATATCAGGGATTTTCGGGTTTTTTATTATTGTTTTTATTTTAAGTTATTAACTAAATGGGATGCCTTATTTATTACAAGAATTTGATTTTCATTATAACTAGAGATCCCTTCCCTTGTTTTGAACAAGTTCAGCAAATAGGATATTTTAATTATAAAATAAGTTAGGTTAAGGTTGTTTTGCCTGCCATTTTAAAATTTAAACTTAAAGCAGAGATGGTTAGACATTCTGCAAATCAGTTTTTAATTCTTTCAGCATTTTTTTTAATATAATTTGGCAGCCTGATTATAGTACACATGGTAGCACCGTTACAAATCAAACTGAGCTTAAAAGAGTGACCAACTTCAGCTGCTATAATATTTAGGGCCGATTATAGCGGTCTTCAATAAATTTCATCCCGGGTATTTCACGTCAGTGTTTTAAACAATTTCATTTCACAGGGGGTCCAGTTAATTTGCTGGAAAATGTTTTAGGATTTCAAGGCTCGTCCCTTAAATTTCCAAGCACCACCACCAATTCCACAATATTTGTACAAAAGGCTTGAGTATTTTTCTAGGGAGTTTGAAAAAAAATTGTTGTTGTTTATATATTAGATTTTTTCGATTAGCGGAAATTTCTCGGCCTCGAAAGAAAATTTCAGAATTAACTGATCTCAAACAGAAATCTCAAGCATAATTCCTGACTTTTCAGAGTACTGAATTTCCCTAACTTTAAAGCAAGTGGACATCTTTTTTCATCATCCTCTGCCGATTGCTGTTGTGCTAAATAAAGGATGTCCAAATAGCCTTAGAGTCATGAAAGTCAGGAATATATTGAATTTTTATCGCCTTTGAAAAATCTGGAATTATGCTTGAAATTTGTGTCGAACACCACTTTATGCTGGAATTTTCTGTCCATGTCGAGAAATTTCTACTAATCTGAAAAATATTTCAAATACGAAAGAAAGCCTAATTTTTCAAATTCTGTGTTACAATTGTTCAGACCCCTTTGACAATATTGTAATTAGTCGTAGGAGGGGTCTTTAAAAATTTAAAGGAATAAATACCCTTGAAGTCCTTGAAATTTGCTTGCATGTTTTGCATCAAATTTATTGGACACCCTGTAAATAGCTATTGAAATATTTGTCAATCCATTATTTAAATGGCCAATTTAGGAATTTTCAATTTAATGAAAATCTGTGGAAGTGATCATGAATTAATTTGCAGTGATTGAAGAGGTTACTCATTCCCTATATTTATACTGTGCGTTTTACAATTTAATATTCATAAGAGTAAATTGTTTGGTTTTATGTGTATTTGAATCATTAGTAGTCCAAATTTAACCAACCATATTTTAAGTGTTGTTGTAGGTTATAAGTCTGCTTTCTAATTAGATTTGAAATTATTCACTTTTTCCGTATATCGTTTTGATGTCATTTGCAATTTGGTTTTTACTTGATAATCATTATTTAGTATTTAAAATTCTAATAATACAAGTAGAAAGATTCTCATAAGACTGTAGTTGTATAATCTTCAGGATATATTCTTATGTTTAATGTTACGTGAGTTCTACGGTCTTATTTTCTACATGTTTTTGTAGAACAAATGCATATTATGCAGCTAGTCTTATGAGGGATATATACTTATCTATACCGTGATTTTTTTCATAGTTCCAATTTTGGTATATTGATATTGTATTTCAATTTCCTAATTTTTAAAGTATCTTTCCCTTGTGATATTTTGTAACAATTATTAATATTGAAAGCAAGAATTAACGTTATGTACACTTTCTATTTTCATATTACTTTCTGCGAAATAGTAAAGTGAGTTTATCGCTTTTTTATTTCATATTTAAACATTCCTTTTTCATATGATGCAATTAATGTTTTTATTTATTTGATAGGAAGTTTTCCAATAAAAATTGTTTCATTTTTCATAATGTTACTAGTTGTATGTATAAAACGAAATTAGATAAGAGACACGCCCCCTTAGTATCAAGTTAATTTATTGATATCAAATGATAATTGCAGCATATTATCGTTTAGTTTTTCATCATTGTTCTTTTCAATGTGTATGAGGGCAAAACTCATTCATAAAAAACTTGTATTATTAGTTAAGTATGCCCAAGAAAGCTAAAGATCTACATAGATCAAGTGCTCGAAGTACTGTGTAAGTAAATGTTACAAATGTTTACACTTAGTTATGTATGACCTAAGCAGTCAAGACGTCATTGGTGGGAGCGTTGACTAGTCTTATCACTAATTGTGTTTGAAAATGGTGTGTTCTAGCCTCATGTAGAAATGATGGAACACTTCTTGTTCAAGTGTTTTAGAAATATTTCTCATCAAGAATATTTAGATATTCTTTAAAAACGAAATTATGACTTGTGGAACTACAATTTAAACACCACATTTTTATTTTGACATTTAACCAAAAGTTCCGTAAAACCCGTAAAGGGTTCTGACATTGTTTCTTATTAACTTTCTTATCAACTTCCTTTTTCTTATCAGCAGTTCTTCCGGTCTGAATTTCAATTGTGTTATTAAAGTATTATTCGACACAGTTTTGTTTTATAAACTGAATTCAATCATAAATAATCAATTTAAAAAAAAATTTGCCTGTAAATTAAAAACATGCTTGCTAAGGGCTATAAAGATGAAAACAAATTGAAGAGGCTTAGCTGGTAGGGTGCATATATCTAAATCTGTTGATTTTTAATTGTGATTGTTTTAATTTATTTTTGTAGCGATCTCAAAGTTGTTATAGTTGGAGATGCCGATGTTGGGAAAACTTGTCTCGTGGTCCGTTACATGGAAAGAAAATTTAGCGGGGATGAATGTGCACGTCTCGTATGTGACCAACTTTTATATTTGTAACTGTGGGAGTTTTGGAAAACAAAACTGCTAATCGGACTTTTCGATACAAATTTTGTAATTGGAGATATCACAATGTCCTTGTCGAATGCAATAATGTTATACTAGAGGAACTTGTGTTAAAAGCAAGAATCGCTAGAGAATCAAAACACTCGACAATTTGAAAAACATTCTAATCTGACAGTTACAAGTAATCTTGACTTGTACATTTTTGATATTTTTTACATTGATGATGGATTGCCCCCAGTGTGATAAGTTTCCCCGAAACTGATTACAGACTCTTTTGCAATTGTTGATTATATTAATTTGAATTTGACATCACCTTGATGAACTTCTTTGATAAAAATAGCCGAAATTGTGTCTACTGTTTGGAATATAACAGTTTTTGATTACTCTTTACCATAGACTATTGGAGCTTCGTTTTTGTTAAAACACTGGAATGAACATAGCGTTGCAATCTGGGCAAGTATTTTACAATATGTATTTACTACATTTAATTCTCCCTAACTAAATTTAAACAATATTCAAATCACGTCTAAACGTGAAAAGTCTAAGTAATGGACTTTAATCAAGAATATTCTCATAGGACACAGCTGGTGAAGAACGTTTTAGTGGTTTGGGCTCATTTTATTTTCGATCAGCTGGAGCTGCAATTTTAGCATTTGACATGACACGTGAAGAAACCATTGATGCTTTAAGGTAATGCTGCATAGGTTTAAAAATATAATAATTTCAATATGTCTGACTTTATTAATTTAAATTGCTAACGTGTGATTTGTAAATTTCAGGAATAGGTTTGTGCCAATGTTGGAATTTGCTGACAAGAACTGCTTTATTGCTGTGGTTGGCACTAAATTGGACCTGGTTAGGTATGAGGTCAGAAAGGTAAGTAAATGTCAAGAAACTTAAATTGTTGACAGCCTTAATGACCCTGAATCTTAATATTATGCTTAAATATAATCTATAGAGGTGTACCACACTTGCAAACAACTTATTCATCTCATTGAAGGAGCAGTTTAAAGAATTCAGAGGAATGACATATTTTGAAACATCGAGTCTGTCTGGACAGAATGTCGATAAAGTTTTCGAATATGTTTTTGAAAACTATTTTTCACAAAATTTTAAGCGAAAACATGGGAGATTAACTGGAAGTAATAAATGCATTGAAAGCATTGATTTGGATAATTCGATAAAAACATCAAATGGCATGCGCTGTTGCAACATTTGATTTATTTGGAGACATCTATTGATTTAAAAATGTGATTCTTCTACTAGAACATATTTAAGGTTTTTTTTTATGAAGTACTTATTTTGCCACATACCATTTTATCATGTTGTATATAAAAGTATCCTGCAATTTGCGTTTTTGAGGAAATATACAAAATTGTATCCCTTTCCTGACCATGATAATTATGTTTAATAATATGATATTTTGACATTTTTAAATTTTATTTATAAAAAAAAAGTTTGTACAATTATTATTTACTCATGCTTGTTTTTAAATATATTACCTTTTTAACTACTGAGTAATTGACAGATTTTCATGTTTATTTCTTCTTAGCATCTTCATTCAATTTTTTCTCAAATGCTTCAAATTCTTTTTTTGCTAAATTGTCCAGTTCGTCTTCTGCCTATGTGAATTTCAAATGCAGGTTATTAACTAAAAGAACCAGTGAAATTATAACATGACATTTAGGTTAGCCAATAATACTAACTTCTTCTACTCCTTGAACCTCCGGTATATAAAACTGAAGCATGTTTTGAACTCCATTTTTTAAAGTAATAGAAGAACTGGGGCATCCAGTGCAAGATCCTTGCATCTTCAGTTTAACAATACCATTTTCAAAGCCCTGAAAAAATCCTCTACTTTGTTTATCGTGTTTTATAAATTTTGTAATTCCACGTAAGATCGCCAAATTATTGGAGTTTTTTTTTATAATTTAATGTTAACGATTGCAATTCGAATACCACAAATATGATATCTCCTCCATCTTCTTGAACTGTTGGTCGAATTCTTGTATCTAACAACTCCTTGATCATCTGAACAGTTTCATCATCATCTTCCTCGCCATTTGAATCTAGAATTCGAAATTATGTTAAGCATGTTATAACACTGCTTGCATAGGCAGTTTTTTTTTTTTTTGTATTACCTGCTAAACTCTCGGAGACTACTGGTAGGCCAGTTGCAAAGAAATCCATTATTGTGGCAAATATATCTGGTTTTAACACTTTCCACTCAACATCCTCATCCGTCTGTATGAGAATATCATAATAGACAGAAAGGTTAATTTATTTTGGAAATTATCAAATTAGAGTGATTGAACCAAATCGAATTTCTGACCTTATTAACTGAAATAAAGTCGGTTCCAAAAAACACAGACTTTACCCCATCGATTCGAAACAAAAGTTTAGCCAAATGTGAACGATGAGCAGTGTTTGGATTTGGGAAATCCAATGTCCCAGATTCCAATACCGGAACACCGGGTAGAAATTTAAGACTGTTTGGATTTGGAGTTTCCTGAGTTTGGATAAAAACTACTTTAGCTAAATTAAAGAAAGCAAAAAAATAAATATATGTAAAGCATATGTAAAACTTCTTAATTATGTTAGAAAATTGGCATTTTCATTCTCAAGCAAATGGCCACAGAGCCAATACTATTGGTTAAAATAAGTTAGCAAATGAAACTTATTTAATGTATATAAGGAAAATTTAGCTATAATTATGTCAAATAATTAATATTTTGCTATAGCAAGCTTTTACCAAAGTTGCTTGAGGAATATGACTTTCACTTCATGACGGCATGTTATATAAGCTGCCAAAAGCTGGATATTATTTTTTAATTACCCTGCAAAGTTGAGTACTGATGTTTGTAACTTTGTAGATTACGATAATTCAAACTTAAGAAAGATTCTGATGGACCACACTTATAAATGAGCCTTTGAGCATTTGGCATTGCTGTGCTTGCCATTGATACATTGCCTCTTATAATCGCATCTCTGAAACAAATAGATGTCATCATATACCAAGCATTCCTGGACATCTAAAGTACAACAAATTATATATCGCAAGTAATAAATCTATATACTTCATCAAAATATCATCAAATTTCCAAGATTTTCGCACGAAACGCAATACAAACGCAGCTGCCATTTTCAAGTTATGCCTCTGAACGTCGACAGATGGCCCTGCGATCAGTCGTCGTAGGTCTGCTTTCGTCCCAAAAAAAAACTAACTAATTACAGAGTGGCACACTAATGATAATTGGCCCAAATTGAGGCTCGCAGTTTGAAAGGAGTCTGTCTACTCTGTTCCAGTTCGCAACCATGTTTGTTTCTGAACGGTTTCGACTACCTGAATTTGGCCTGCTTTTGCTAATCGTGTTAACTTATTTCTGATTCTTGAACTTTTTCACAAATTGTTGAAAGGTTTGTATGTTTCATTATTCTCACTATTAATTTTTGTTAGGTAATCGACCTATTTAACTCTTTCTTGCATTCTTGTCCACGTGATCGATGCCTTGCCTATACACGTCCCTTAAAATTCATTGTATGTAACGTAGTACATATTTATCGTTATGATGGCTTATTTTTATAAAGGGGGGATGTTATAGGTTTACATATGCATGTCTTTGTAGTCACAAATTTATTATATACTGATCACAAGCTAAATTTACGAGAAGTATTTGTCAATGGAGAGTGTATGGAACGCCTTCAGCATCTAGACTATACTTTAAATAGCAGGCCTGAAATCAAAAGTCAACAGCTATATAGTTATTTGGTTACGAGGAATACAAAATCCCTTTTAAAAACGATTGTAAACACTTAGCAGAAGTCTAGTCATGTGGAGAATGTACTGCTGTACTTTTTGTCATGAAGTATAATTATGCAACTAGAATTCGTTTCCTTCAATCTCGGATTTCGCTTTTCTTATTATATATTAATGACAATTTACAAAATGATATATACATGTTCCAATGCTGGCATTTATGCACATGGTTGCTCTACACTTTACCATAAAAAGTAAGAGTTCCAAAATGTATGCATCATGTTGAGCAAGTTTTCTCGATACATCAAACCATGCAAGATGCTATATTAAGCCTACATGTATAGCTTAAACTTTTTTTATTATTATATTTCAGGTTGATAAGCTGTATTTTGGAGAGTGCTCTTTGTATAAGTGACAAAGATTATTAAGTTCATCATTCAACTTGTTTGAATATCAATCTGATTGAGAAAGACATGGATTCTGATGCTGAAAGTATCAATACAGATTCTGAAAATGATGTTAATGCGATTGAGGCAATGCTTTATTCCCAACTACATCATTCAGTAGAATGGTCTTATCATGATGATGAAATAACGGATGTCCATGCTGTTAAACACAACATTGAAAGTGTGGAAACTGCATTCATTTCAGCACTTACGGATAAACCCGGTGTGATACCAAGTGCACAAAGTTCTGCGATTCTATCTAATGGAACTATACAAATACCCTTAGTAAATAAAGAAAATGTGCAGCGAGCGGCCAATGACGATATAATAATTTTGAGCAGTGATGACGAATGTGAAATTCTGGATTATTGTGGCGTTTCTAAATATAATTATAATGGTGTAACAGAGAACAGCACAAACATGAATAAAGGATTGGACAGAAGCATATCAAAAAACAAAAGCAGCACAGCAAGTAAAACTACTTCAAAAGCAGCCAATTTGTATATACATATTGACGATGATGAAGTTCAAGCTGATGAACAGAAAATTGGTGTGGACTCCAAAGCAGATATCGTGATTGTTTCATTTTCAGAAGATAATGCTAAAAGAAGTAGAAAAAGAAAGAGAGATGACTCCTTGACAGATGTCATAAAACAAAGAACTGCAAGTGGTCCATCTCGGCATTTCGCGGATGATAAAGATTGCATCGTAGAAATACCTGTCCCTGTACGAAATGGTACGTTTTTAGCATAACATAAATGACAGATTGTCCTTTTTTAGAATTTTCATTCTTTGGTATAATCAGGGAAAATTCTTCTAAAAACAGGCAATTAAAGTCCTGGGGAAGTGGAAAATTTCGTTTCTGGAGGAAGCTGTTATATTTTAATGTACTGAAGTTGTTATTTGAAATAATCTTTACAAAAATGACTTGTCCACACAGGTGATGATTGGTTTATTTGTGCTGGGGATCGATTACAAAAAACACCTAATCGAAGAAAAGACTTCCATGAACGAAAGTTACACATCGTTTGTCATAACTGCAATCAAAGGGGCCACATAACAAAGACCTGCCCTGCATCGATGGTATGCTTGTGTATTTAAAGTTTATGTAATTTTTTAGGTCCTAGTTGGTTGTTTCTGATTTCTGATTTTTTATACTTTCCTTTGTCTCCTAGAAAAAGATACATTGTTATATTTGTGGGGATACAGGGCACCACGGAGACCGGTGCTTCAGGGCAATGTGTCCCGTTTGTTGGGAAACAGGGCATTCAACTACTTCCTGTCCACAGAGAAAGAAAATCCCTTACAAAAAATGCAACTTGTGCCACTGCCTTGGCCACTTAGAAGAGGTAAAAAGCATTAACCTAACATTCTATTATATCCAATTAATTAAGATAAAAAGATTCATACGGGGTATTTAATTTACTTTTTTTTTATTTATAGCACTGTCCAGACATATGGAGGCGTTATCATTTAACAGTAAGTGGTGATTTTGTCAAAAATTGGCAATAACTCACTGGTTTATCAAATGTTTAGATTGTTGTCATAATTTATTCTGTGTGTAGACGAAATAATATTTTTAGGGGAAGCTTCATTTTTGTTTGTATGCTTAGATGTGCACTTTATTTTGCAGACCGGACCTGGTAAATTAGTTTCGGAGACATCTTTAATGAAACCGAGGGATTCAGTTTTTTGCTGTAATTGTGGACGGAAAGGACACTTTGTGCATGTAAGTTAATGCCATTAGTTGACAATCAAATACTTTTTGTACGCTTTGGTGTTTTAATTCCGATATCCGCAATGAAATTTCGTTTTCCAGGAATGCAAAAAAAAACGAATGGACGTCTTCGTTCTTCCTAATAGGCCAGATGTGGTAAATTACAATGCGTTGTTGCCTACACCATCATGTTCCCAAACGCAGACTCCAAGTAGCAACAATGCCACAGCGAATAAAACTTTCGGTATGGACATTAAACATTTTTATATTGTTAATCAGGCCCATTAAAAGTGGTCCGAAGTGTTGACATGATGCTCAGCTTATACTTAAAACGCTGCACAAAATACGTTTTAATAATGCTGTTGCATGCATGATTTCAGACTAGAGAATATCAGTTTTATTTAAATTTAAGATGTTCATGAATTCTCTAGTGATGCACCGAGCTGGGTGACATAGTGGTGAGCTTGCTTTTGCCAATTATTGGTGACTAGCAAGACCATTTTGATTTAACGCTGTAAAATCAAGTATCTTCTTTTATCTTTATAGGAAAAATTCAGCAATGGAAAAGGAACTTCAAGAAAGAAACTAGACACATTGTGTCCTCTGTCAAGCAGCAATTTGGAAAGCACTTCAGATTTAGGGACCATTCCCCTTCCAAGTTTAACCGAAAAAAACACTCGTTTATGGGAAATCCCGTCAACAATGAAGGTCAGAGACAAAATGCTCAGCAAACGGGCGATTGCCCTTCAAATGCAAAACCGAGAAGAAAAATGTACTGGAAAAAGTTCAATCGATCCAACTCCTCCAACTGGTTAGTACAATCTAACAATTAAAGGTTGGCTTTTTATGTTGTAGCAAAAATAAAAGCGGTGAATATATAATTTTGTAAATGTTGAACACTCGCAATGGCTTATTTTTAAAGTTTTAATTTCAATTCTGGCAGTTTACAGAAAGTCAGCCATCAGCAATGATGTACTGGTTTGCAACAACAGGTGTTTATCGAATAAACATTTTTGTGACATTTTCATGATGAAATACTCAGGTAAGCAAATCCTTTGATTGTATACTGGTTCATTCCAGCTGCACAAAGTGCCACTTGTCCACTACACGTAAAAAAGAAAATGCAGTTTAATTTCTCTACTTAACTGAATAACCTATACAAAGCCAGGTGTCTTACCAATGGGATCAATTGGAGCTGCAGGCCCCGGTTCTGCTGCACCTTTAACAATATCGGTTGCAGTTTCCCGACTAACGACATAAGGCGAATTTGAATTTGTAACGCTCGTGCTAGTTTTAAAAACGAGAAAGGCAATGTATAGACAAAGTGCAAGATGGATAGCCTAAAAACTTGATATGGGCTCAATAAAACGATTTACCGTGAAAGGGTACAATCATCCGATTTAACGTTAACTAGATTTTCCCAATATTTGTGAGTGTCTTCAATAACGTGAAGGGCAAATTCCTAGAAATGAACCAAAATGTGTTATTTACAGCTTTAGTGTATCTAAGTTTTTCAAAAAATCAAAAACCAACCTTATTTTTTGCTTCCCCGTTAAATGCAAATTGATTCGGTGGTTTGCCATCTGGAATCTTGTAGATTTTAAACCATTCATGCGTAGCCTGGTCAAAATAATGATAAGAACTTTGCTTTAAAATGTTTCTTTTACTAATTACCAGTTATATAGGCCTTCGTAAATCAATCTCTAAATTAAAACTTTTTTTATAAGAATCCTTAAGTTCTTTAAATTGAAGAACCAATGCTATTTTTAGAAGGGTGAAAATTTGGCAATACCAAATTGTCCCTGAAACATTTTTCGGAGTCATAAATTTTAATGGATAAATACTAGATAATTTCTACTTTGATTTATGACCTATACAACAGGTGATAAGAAATTCATTGAATGATAAGATCTCGTAGTTGCTAATTTATACCCTAATTAAACCTGGAAACTGTTCTTCAACATCCTTGATATCTATTGAAAAATCCAAAATTTAGTTTTGAGCGTTAATGTACACTTAATTATATAGTTAATTAGAATTCTAACCATTAACTTTAGCTGCCATAGGATCCTTGGTGTCAATGGCGATAACCTTCCAATCAGTTTCACCTATAAACAAAAAAATTCCAAATTTTATCCAATTTTCATTATTATTATTCTATTTGTGGTATAGTGTTAATTATAATTATTTTTACCTTCATCAATTAGACCCATGATCCCTAGAACTTTGACCTGCAGGACATCTCCTTTTTTAGCTACCTAAAAAAATATTTAGTTATCAAATACTGAAATTTCGGCAGCCATATGATCTGATAAAATACTTGCTCTATATCCAATTTCAAGGACATCAATTGGATCGTTATCCCCTTTGCACCCCGTTCCTTCATCCAAACACTGAGGATTTTCCCAAGTCTAACAGAAAAAAAAACAACATTCAAAGCACCACTATTGAAAAGCTAGATGGTGTTTCAAAGAAGTTAATAAATCTACCTGTGGAAAAGCCCCATAATTCCAGATGTAGCCATGGTGAGGAAAGCAGTTGTGGACAAATCTAAGTTTCTCCTTTTTAACGTCCTGTTTAATGGGATTTAGTGCCTCGGAAGTGTTTATCTGTTAGCAAAAGACATTAAACCAATTTAATTTCTTTTTAAATTTATTACATGCTGTTGCTGGCAGGTCACGTTCACCATTTACAGTGTACTGACTTCCATTTTTGCATTTGTCCAGCGTGGAATTTCCACCACCATGTTGAAAATCTTGTTGGCCGAGTCGGCGGCCAGTGGGATGTCGTGGAATGGCGAAATTGGACCATGTTCGTCGCCTGATGAATAAGAAAGTAAAAGATATCTGAGGAATGGTCAACAAACAGCGATGATGTTTGAAATTGCACCAAAATTAAAAGGGTAACATTTAAGTTTACTACAGCTGCACCTGGCAAATCATTTCAAATTTGATGGCCTCTCACTATTGGTAACACTATCGGCCTTTCATTCAGGAGAAGTGGGTTTAATTCCTGGCTCGCCTATCATGACTGTGGTTTTCACGGTTTTCCACAGTTGTTTCCAGGCAAATGCCATGATAGTTTCTCTAAAAATTGGCTGCGACCGTGCTCCTTCCTCTCTTCAAATCTATTGTAAACTAAACTACTAAACAATCCAAAATACAACTCCAACATCGAGGCTTGGTTATGAACTTTCTTTGCCTTGTATGGAAGATACAAAGTTTTCTGTGGAAAAGGAAATGTTTTCCTTTAATATAATTTTTTTTTTTATATTTTCCTTGACCCCAGTCTGCATTTAAGGTATGTATGCTTTGTTGGAGAGGGGTTTATGGGTTATCAGAAGTCCAAACAATTGTTCAAAGGTTATAAAAAAGATTTTATACTCTGTTAGATACGGATAGTATAAGGTCTACGCTAAAGCATTAACACTATAACTAGTTTATAAATATCCATGTGTCATATTTAATAAGTAAGCGTTGTCTTATCAATACATATGACATATTGACGTCACCTGTTGAATGGAGCGACAAAAAGGTTGAGAGGTTATCTGAAAATGTCACGTAAGCTTCAATAATGTGAAGTCCAATAACTAGGTCAAGGGTAGGGAATGGATACAAGTTCGGAAACTTGTGATTAAGGGTCACATTTCGGGATTTAAATTCTGCACAAGGCTATACGACCTCGGTCGACCGGGTTAGAAGTTTTCATTCTTTGGAATTCTTTCGTTTCTACAGGATTCTGAAATATGTCTCGAGGCAAACTGAAAATTAATTATGCAAAAAATGCAATTAGATACAAAGAACAAAAGTAGCTTACTGATATATATACGGTAATCCAGCGTATTTGGACTCCCTTTTTCAATGATTGAATACGACATGTTTCGGACTTGAACGCGTGCTTGTTGACTAACCAAAACGTGTCTAAGAACTTTCTGTTGATAGATAGGATTAACCTTAAATTTAGTTCCTGCTACAGCTAACAAATTCAACGATTTTAACACGTGTCGACCGAACAGCATCGCCTAGATACGTTCACGAGGTAATCGATAACTTCGATCAAAGCGGATTTTGCCGATAAAGAAAAATCCATGGGAGAGAGCCGGGAAGTGGCGCCATCTAATGGAAGATTATCGAAATTTTGTTTCCACATTTTCTCGAAATTTGTGCGTTTTAAATAATTTTGAATTTGGGCAAGTATGTTTTTTTTTTTATATTTTGATTGTTGGGCTAAATAATTAGTCCATCTTATGCAATGTATTTCTAAAAAAAAATGTTTTAAATTTACATCGTTTCTGTACTTTCAAACCAGATGGCGCTAGTTTTGTCACTTGTCGGATTACATTGATTTCTCAACCGGTTAAGTTTATTGAAGTTATAAAAAGGTAGAGGTGTCAAGTCACCAGCATATCTATTAAACTTGTATCGTTATTTTTAATTGGCTTTACAACCGGTTGCACGGGTCTCCATAAAAATTATGTTAATTGTAATATTGAGAAATGTAATCTATTTGAGGTTGGCGCAATCCAAACTAGATAAACCACAAACTTCAATTTATCGATGATATTTCATGATAATGTTGACTTCAATCATCCTTATAATTTCTTATTAATAATATCTAAATTTTTGAATGGCATATACAGCTGTAAGATATGATTATTTCGCAAATTTCAGTATAAAGTAATTTTTTACTGATCTATACATCATGACTATATACTTAAAACACGAACGATGGAATTTTGTAAATTCAAAGATGGCGGGCATTTTTCATACAAAACAATGATTAAATTAATTTTAATTGCAATTTGACATCAACCAGTTTTTTTGCATTTTTTTAACAATAGTTCAAACAACCGTATTTCAGCTTAGCACCTGTTAGCAAAGTACGAGAGTTTTAAAATTAATTGTTTTAAAATATGATTCAAGCGGCCATCTTGGAAAAATAAATTCATAAGTTCATTGCACATGCCACTCTGTATTAAGTTGGGATAAGATTAGATTTACTGAAAAATATCCATTTATGTTACTATAAAGAATCTGCAAACGATTTTGCATCTCCCATGCATTTTTCCTGTACAGGTACTATTGTTTTCTATACAATGAATCTGTAAATCTCGTATCATCAATCGGGTGTTGCATGCCTTCATCATTAATGTATAGGTCTTCTTTTGTAGCCTTATTCGGTACATGCTTGGACTTCTCTAGTAGTGCACAGCTTGCAAAAGGCCGTCCACGAAGATTTTAACAACTTTTTTCTTAAAACATGCCAAATGGTCAGCTATGAATCATGAATGAACATTACTTGGTGAGAAATAAAAGCATTGCAACCTGACGAACTAATTCTAGGTGTTGTTTGATCATTTTCCCTACTCTTCCCAACTCTTAATATTATTAACATATTAAATAAGATTAAAAATGATGTTAAATATCATATTACACCTGCAAAATAACGCTACTGTATTCCCCAATCAAAATATAGATGGCGGGAAAGTCATGTATACTATGCCAATGCCATTTTAGCCATCTATCCACATAAAAGCAGATATTTTGTCGGAAACAATCGATATTTTTAACGAAATTATTCGTTTATAATTATAATGCTCGTGCGTTATCATTTGGAAAGGAATTTTATCAGGTGAACAGCACCTGCTTTATTTAAGGGATACAAAAAATCCTATCAGATAAAAGCCACAAGTAAGACTTTGCAGCCTTTAACCCTATACTTTCAGTAAGCTGGCAGCTTTAAATACAGTACATGTATGTTCTCAGCTTGCTGGTTTGACACTTGATTTCCTCTATATTCCGTTCGACTACGAAATAAAAGATCCGAGTCAAGTTGGCATCTCATTTCGCACAATCTTTGAATTCCAAATGCATTTGCCTGACACACCAATGATTCGAGAATGCGGATTTTTGCGATCGATTTTGTCCATTTCTGGCTTTTCTCTCCTTTTCCCGCCGATGGCCTTTTATTTAGGATTTTACGTGTTTTGCACGTATATATTCAACGAAAAACGTAAGAAAAAATTGGTATCGCCAAATCGGAAAGCCACTTTGTACTTCCTTCCTTAACATTTGACGCACGCCTTGCTGTTTTTCGTGACTTTCCTCGGAATTTAGATCGAATGCATCACGAATGAGCCTTTGTGAAAAATGCGTGTTATCCTCAAAATCCAGCATAAAATCAGCCCAAATCAACGGGGATTGTGAAATTCACATGGGAGTAAATTGACGTCTGAAATATCTATATTTTATTTACAGAGATACAAATTTCTAAAGGCATGGCCTGATGGCAATGCAAAAATGACTAACCATGTCATTAGTGATGACAATATATGCTACTAAAATAGTCCTTAGTCGACTACAAAGTGCCCATCACTGATATACATAATGTACATTTGCAAAAAAATCCATCTTTAATGAATCCTCCCTATCATATAATTATAGAAAATTTTCGATTATCTGAAGAGGTCCCTGTCCCAATTTGTTCGGATTAGCGAGGGTTTTATACCGGTATGCTGTAGTAAATAATCTAAAACTTGGTCTGAATGTCTAAAATGTCTATGAAGATCAGCCACACAACTTAAAAACAATTATTCATACCCGTACAAAAATAATGTGCAAAAAATGACCAGAAAAATATCCGAGTGAGTTTCCTGCAGAAATTATTATGCATAAATTTCATACAATTCTGGCAATTTGTACTCCCAGAAAATAGTCTGCATAGCTTTCAACCAGAAATAATCTAAAACTAAAAAAACCTTTCTAAGCTAATAAAAGACCTCTAAGCTAATAAAAGACCTCTAAGCTAATAAAAGACCTCTAAGCTAGTAAAAGACCTCTAAGCTAATAAAAAAGCCCTCCAAGCTAAATAAAAAAAAACTTTAAGCTAATAAAAAACCTCTAAGCTAAAAAAAACCTCTAAGCTAATAAAAAAACCTCTAAGCTAATAAAAAAAAACCTCTAAGCTAATGGAAAACCCCTTTAGGCTAATAGAAAAACTCTCAAGCTAATAAAAAAACCCTCTAAGCTAATTACAAACCCTCTAAACTAATAAACTTCTCTAATCTAATGAACCCCTCTAAACTAATCAACACCTCTGATCACATTCACATCACATACTATTTAATAATTATGAGCATTTATAACCTTAATGGTAATGAATGAGCTAACCATAACTCCGTTTTCTAATGCTTCTTTTCCAAGTATAGCACGAGTGTCCGAGTGGGTAAAAGCGTTAGGTTGGTATTTGCAAGTTTCCAGGTTCACTTCCCTCTATGAACAATTTTTTTATAAATATATATTTTGCAGAAATGCAGCATAATAGATTCTGCAGAAATGACTTTTGCAGAATTAGACACCATAATTCTGAAACATACTTTTCTGCAGAGGTTTAGGATACTGAATTCTTCAGATTTCTGAGTCATTTTTTGTATGGGTATTTTGCGGTGTATATTTATGTGTATGCAAAAAAATTACTTGGTTCGCTCAGAGCCAACCTTGTTGCTATGCATTCTTAACTGTATGACGAGCAGTGAAATTTCACGTAAGATAAAACGTAAGATTACGCTGTTGACTTGGCATTAATCTGATTGCATTGCGTTGCTGAAATGAAACTGCTCCCAAAGGTAAAAATCTTGACAATTGAAGCTTAAGTAAAGTTCTTTGCTACACAGAAGGGCAATCGATTAATTTTAGTGGGAAAAGTGGCATCTGTCCAACGGTTTGAATGTCTCACATGTTAACTGTTCTACCGTATAAATTGCTTTTGGACATGTGTGGTTACTGTAGAATGTAGATCAATATAATTGACTATTAAGCAGCTGAGTTTGCATTTGCCACGTATTGCTGCTTGTAAATCCATGTATTCAAGACAATTACACCTTGGCTAATGGCTATTGATTGAAAATTATTCGTTTAGTCCACACCAGTCGTTCTGCATAGTAAAGGATTATTTTGAGTCCATGAGTGTCAGATTTGACAATAATCATAATTTAAGTGCCATAGATTACACATATCTTTTTTTAATTTGTGAATCCTCAAAAAATTAGTACCTGAAAATGTTGAAGACTTTCATGGCTAAAGTCAGAAATACATCCAATATTAAAAGTCAATGCATGAACCATTTCTGCAACCCTTTTTACATGGCAAGAGCCATGTCAAGAAACAAATAAATGATACATAATTTACATAAACGTTAAAAAATCCTGTAGACTTATCAAATTGAGGAAACTTAGTAAACTTACCCACATAGAACAGAAATGCATTTACAATGATTTGCAATGCAATTAAAAATACATACTATAAATTGAGACACCGAAAATGCATTTCTAAAAATGTATTTAAAAATGAGTTTGGAAATTCATTTTGAAATGCATTTATAAATGTATTTCAAAATACATTCAAAATGCATTTTGAAATGCATTGTAGTGTCTCACTCTCTATGCATTTTTGAAATTCTTTTTTTTTTCCATGTGGGTGAACTAAAGTTATGCAATGTTAACGCACCTATCTTGCTATAGGCGCTTTTATGAAACTTTAAAATATGTAGGTTGTATAAAAATCCTTCTTTAACTTGCAGCTGAAATTTCGAATGATTTCAATAATACATAAAACTATTTTTTATACCTGTAAAATAATGGAAATGAAAAGCGCATTAGAACTTTAGTTTTATAGGTACTGCCACTTACAAAATTTGATCGCATAGACATTGTTGGTGTTGACATCCTTAAAACGTTGCGGTTAATTTGACTCAAAATTTACGCGGATGTAGAATTTGATACAGGATCCAACACACCTATAATGATATACATGTGTACAACTTTCACATACAAACTTTTAGTGAAAACCACCAGTCATGGTATAAATTAATGTCAGTTTCACGAAATTCAAGACCGTGTTATTTTATTTAAAAAAATGTGTAATTGTAATCCGGGTTCGTTGAAATTTACTACGTAGTTTTAAAATATTATTAGCCCATTAACAATTACTGCAGGTTTACATTTTGTATATTATCTACCTTGTAGATCTTATTTTTGGTTTAATATTCCGCCTACTCTTTATGCTTATACCACTTCAGGGCATTGTAGATTTCTCATTTTGATATTAAATGCAGATTAAAATTCTGTACTTTTTGGTTTTTAAATGTCTTGCCCACCATACCACCAATAAAATGCATGATAAGAATAGTTGTAAATTCAATGATAATATTTAGATAATGCACTATTTAAGATTATACTGTATATACTTGGTGCTCTAAAGAACATTTTTAAATAGTGTATTGGATTGCAAATTCATTCTAGATAGTATTTACATAAACGTTGTTAATTTATTAAATTTTCCAAAAGTTAATTCACTACTCGGTGTTCTTCTAATTCGCAATATACACCCACATACACTTAACTTCAGGTTAGACTAATTAGATATGAAACCAACAGATTGCATATTCATGTGTAGGAATATCTGAAGATTTGGCGCCTGCACTATATACAGGTGCCAATATGATCAACATTTTATGTTCAATTCAATCATTTACTACTTATAATTGCCATAAAGCCAATTATCATATAGGGTACCAATAAATTAATTTTTTCATGACAACATCACGTATGCTTTAAATGAATGGGTTAAAACATGTTGCAACAACCCTATATTTATGAGGAGCCAATGATGGCGTCCGTCTGGCCGAGCAAAATGCGCTAATAACGTTTGAAGGTCTTATTTTTTTTCTTGTATTTTTTGGACTTTTTCTAGTCATTTTTGCTCATGTTTTATTTGCTTGAAAGAGGTTCTCATAATCGTACATTTTCAACATTTACAAATCTGAGACAAATACAAGTTGTTTTTAATAATTGAAAATCTTTTTTGTGCTGTTTGTTTATGGCTAAAGGTGGGTCCAGACTATCCAAAAACACGGAGCAAAAGCAGAGTTTTCAAAAACATGTGTTTGAAAATTTAAGTCTGGATTCTCCACAAAACATGTTAGAAGCTATATGACCCCGAGATTTAAGATAGTCAATTCGGCCATTCAATGCTTTATGTTATACTGTTAACTCAACTATAAACACTTTGATCGAATAGCTTTGGAAAATTTATTTCTTGGAAAGTTATCTTGTATAAAAGTTCTGGAACTTCGATGCTTATGTGCCAACACATTTTTTCGCAAAGTGATCCGAGTATATATACATATATATATATATGGGTGTTAGAAAAGAAATGACCGCCATCATGATGGTCCATTTTCATTTTGATTCATATCCAGCTTACAGTTCTTCCATAGTTCCATTATTCAGCGCCAAAATGAAGAGAAATCATTTTCTAGCAATTGAAGTCAATTTCTGCGAAAGAATTGGCAATTTCAGAGCTCACGTACGAGTGTATAGGGGAAGTATTTCTATAGCTCTAGACATATAGTTGCAAATAGTGCAATACGTATTTCTGCTGTTATTCCGCTGAAATATCTAGTGTTTCGAATCCAATTATTGGGGATTACACGGAAAGACAATGGGGTAATAGAAATCCAATGAAAATAAATGTTTTGGAGGAATGTGACAAGGGCTCGCTGCACGATATCAGTTCTGAGGAACTTTAATTATTTCTTGGAATTGGCAACAGCTCGAACGCAGAAACAAGCTATTGCATTTAACAGGAACCCAATCTTAAATTGAAAAGTACATAACATGAAGCTGTAGAGAACAAAACATAGGTACTTGTATTTCATTGTTTTCATGCTCTTTTGACTTCATCCAAAATTTAAAGAAAAAAAATCTGCTTTGTTGTGCAAAAATACATGTCCACACTGATGGGTCTTTTTGTTGGAATCCCATGTTCTAGTATTGAAGTAAACTTCTAAAACATTAAGGTTGTAGGATTCTAAAACATTAAGGTTGTAGGATTCTAAAACATTAAGGTTGTAGGATTCTA
>JAQGBW010000544.1:0-39187 GCA_034698625.1 Julus scanicus | reverse complement strand
TTATTCTTTTATAGGCTCTGATTGAAGCTCTTCTCCTTCTGCATGATGTTTGTAAAGTTGATCATACACCCATCATTCGTATATCACCAACTATATGACACATTCATAACCAAACTAATTCACTGGACTCTATGTCATTAATTGGAAAGTTTATAAATGTATCATTTAATATTTACTTGATTCTATGATTAATTCTCAGTGAGTTAGTAGTTGTAAAATAGTTACATGGATGCATGTAGATCTGTTTATGAAATAAAGATTAATAGTATTATTTTGGCATACTTATTTTAAATTATATTTGCATTATATTTTGCAGTATTATTACACCAGAGCTAGCAACAGTGGATGAACTCTCTATGTTTAACTCCAAACAGTACATTGATTTTCTACAGGAAATCAATGATTGCATTGATTTAGAAAAAAAGAGAATCGATGCTTGGGAATATGGATTTAGTATAACGCGTACTTGCCTTAATTTCACCTAGAACAGTTTCTATCATCGTTTCATCGAAGGTTAAGGTAAGGTTTCATTCTGCAACTTCACATTTTTTTCATATTTTAAACATTAAATTATTTGGATAAGCTGTTTTTTATGAATCTTGTATGTCAATTAATTCGAATACTTCATGCATAGTTGTTAATGCTATAAAGGTGGTCCGAATTTGCAAACATTTTTTGCTTTTACAATAACATTTAAAAAGCTGTCAGTAATAGTATAGAAAATATTTGTACCATTATCTGTAAAAATTAAGTTGTAAATAAAAAAACTTACTCGCCAAATTCTTGCTCACTGTAGAAGACCGCCAACATCAACAACAAAGAACTTTGGTGGTGCCACCTTGCACAGACGTTGCAGTTTGGTGGCGCCACCAACCTGCAGCGTGGTGGCGCCACCACACTGTTTAAGTGGCTTGTTTACTGGTGATTGTGGTTCTTCAATTATGAGTAAGTAATTGTAATTTTAAAAATTATTCCATACAAGTAGATTCTGAATAGTATAATCATTTTTAGCATGTATGCTTGCTGCTGCTAAGCATTTAAAATTCAAACAATTTAACCTGAATAAATATTGCACTTTAAAACATGATCGAGTAGCTAGGCCTACTTGATATATGTATGTTAGGGCTATATATACACGTAGAACTTCAGATACAAATATTATTTTCCTTGTTTTCATAATATTATTTTCAATTGCAGTTGCTGATGTCCATTTAATTAAAGATAAATTGGAGTTTACTGGACTTGGTTTAGGAGCTAAAGGACGAAATTAATATTGTTGTTGTAGAATATTTTATTTAGCAGTTGATCCTAAGGTAATAAACATTGGTGATAAACATGAAGTATCCAAACATCAATTTAGTTCATTCAAATGTTTCTTACTATAAAAGAGTTGTTTATAATGGTCAGATTTACACAACATGCAATTACAGTAAAAAATACCTGAAAAATGACTCCATTGTTTCCCTGAAAAATGGCTCTACAGCAGAAATACAAGCAATCATAGTTACTGGTGATGACCGTACAGGAGATCAGAGGAAAATGAACTTTATTTGTGACATTTTACGTGTGAAGAAACTTAGTCTATGTGATTCTGATTGTGGAAATTTGTTAAGCTATGTAAAAGTCAGTGAGAGCAATGCTAATCGTAGACTTATGATGCAGGTTTTTTAAGCCACCGAAGTACTACACAAGTGCTTCATGTTACAGTGTGGTGATGTTGAATATTTCATTGATAAACCAAATTCAGTTGAAAGTACATGAGCATGCATATGCATAATTGTATTCATCTTGTGATTGTTTGTTCGTTTAGATATAACTTTATAAAACATTTCAGTTGATTTCAATAAAGACGTTTTATAACTTACCTGTTTATTTTAATTGTGGTTTTATACATTGACAGGTGTTAACATTGGAATTACAATGCAAAATAATCCCTATCATGATGTTATTGACTTTTTTACACTATTTATATTTACAGTGAAAAAATGCAAATTTATGGCAGTTTTTTTTGCAGTTTAGGAATGCAGTTTTTCTGCCATCCAAATACTGCCATAAACATCATAATTTTTGATTGGATGGTAAAAAAAATGGCACTACATTTAAATATGTTGCCTGATATTTTCTGCTGAGGAAAAAGAGAAAGAATTAAAAAAGGTAAATGGAGATAGTGACAAGCAAGAAATGAGGAAACAAGGAAAAATAAAAAGTGTATAACGGAAAAGAATGGTAAAAGTTACGAAGGAGATATGGAAGAGAGCATATATGATGCTCCAATCAAAAAGAGTAGGCCTTTAGCTATCCTTCAACTTGTGTCCCCACAGATCATTCCTGGAGGAATAAGATCTGCAGCCACTGCTGTAGGGCCTTCTCATGTGATTATTCATTCAGAACCGGTTTCAAGTTCAGATGAAGAGTGGGTCTTTTGGGGATTTTGGTCTTAAAATGCATATAACATTCTTCACATCAAAAAGGATGTAATGTTTTGGAAAAATTTTGTTCAGAAGTTACAGGATTTCTACATGGAGTCTGTTCTACCAGAAATTGTTGATCCAAGATTTCTAAGGGGCCTGCCACTGCAAGAACAAAAAATATCGTTGAAGCCATTGCAAGAAAAGAGTCAACTTTAGGGGAACATAAAAGTGCTCGCTGGAACTTTTCTGGATGAGAACACTGCAGATGCTCATGAGATCCCAGTTCACATTGAAGATTCATCTGAGAAGGAGAATGAAAAGGAGCCTACAGCAAGTCTTTACTACAAGGCAAAAAATAACAGCTCTGAAGCGTTTTAGACCTATAGTAACTAGTAAGTTATAAAATCAATACAAACTACATGTTATGTGTGCTTAGGTTAATATCAATAACTACATGTATATATATATATATATATATATATTACTTTTTCCAGCTTTCCACACTCTAAATCTTTGTGTCTCCTTATGAGACATTTTACATGTCTTATTTGTAATTTTGTGTTTTTTGTCTCTTTTTTAATGTCTTTTTCTCAAGAAAAGTCATTTATCGCGTCTTATTTTAAAAGTGTCTTCTGTTTTGTCTCATTTTTTTAAGTGTCTTAATTAATCTTAAGAAGACATTTAAAGTGTCTCAATTTAAAGCAGTCTAATTTAATAAATTTTCACTGTGATAAAATGTCTTATTAAACAATTTTTTATTTTCAAATATTTGATGTACTACATTTATTTAGATTGACTAACAGAAATCTGTCAGGCTGTAATTTTCGGTAACAATATGCAGTTTGCTTTTGTGTAATGTTCCAAACACTGGAAATCTGAACAGTAAGTTTGGACCTTAAGTAAGTTTTCACCTGTTTCTGTGTATTTGATGCCATGAACTTCTACACTTTTACTTTTCATAACCATATCTTGCTTAGTGAAAAAGCCTGAATGCACAAATAACTCCTGTTCATCGAAATTTAATTCTGATATACGTACAATGTTACCCATATGTACAACATCGCCAGAATACAACTAATTTGAGTATATATTACTAGGAGCCCTTAAAAGATTCAGTGTCATAAGACCTTCATGCTTTCTTGCAAGAGTTAAGGGTATGGTCTTAAAATTTTTGTTCCTTTGGGCCACTATTTTCAAAGCTGCATGCTTCACTTCAAATCGAAAGCCCAAAACATGACGTAAGGGTCCAAAGCGCAAAATCTGTCTTGGAAGGTGCTGTAATTAATGTAGCTTAGGTGTCGCATTTTATTTAAGGGTACAGTTCAAGGAATTTAATAGCGTAAACTTTTGTAAGGACAGTAAGCAAATTTACATCTACAATTGTAACTGCAAATGCCGTACAAATATTAATAATTTTTTGTAATACAACGAAGTTCTCCAAATGCTCATCGTCTGAAGGAATGTTTGTGTCAACAAGAAATGGAATCAAAATGCCAGACTAACATTCCTGCAGCTTTTTATTTTATCCTTCCATTATGATTAAATGCCTTTCGATCTGTAGGACAAGGTTGATCTGCTATTCCTGAACTAACAGCTGTAAAGGCCAACAAACGGTTATTGAATGTATCTAAAGTTAAGAACTTCTGAATGCAAATGCAATAATTAAGGAATGCTTGAATTTCCTTTGCTAACAGCCCTACAAATATCACGTGCATAATGTCCAAAACCATCCCTACGGTAACATTAAAATGTGGGGCATCATCTAGGACACTTCTCCTTACCACACCAAATTGTTTTGACCAATATTGTTTTGCGTTTGCACTGATTTCAGCACTTTCAACAATTTTGACCTGTTCTCTGTGTTCATTAATATTCCTAATATTATATTTACTCTCCTCAAATAAAACACCAATGTCCTCCTTTCGTATGTGACATAAACGACATGGCTTTGCAGCAAAACTTGGGCTTTCTTTGAATCCTCCCATAAAATTACTAGCTAATGTGTCAGCAGGAAATACGATTAAGGCACCTGTCATATTTTTGTTTCCCCTTGAATATGAAAACTGTAACCTTCTCTGTTAAGTAGTTTTAATCCTTCAATAAAGTTTTTTAACACAGCATTTGGGCCAAACTTCCGGACATATTTGGTTTTAGCAACTCCAAGAAGTGGAATAGTTCTCAGGTGTGACCAATAAACAGGATCCAAGTTCAAAAGCACCCAGTAAAACATGGATACCTTATGTTTACCAGCTCTGCTTCCCAGTGGATTTGCAACCTCAACATCATCACAATAAGCCATAAAAGCAAGTGATTGTCCATGTTGACATACTAGAGGATGGTTTCTATAAACATGGCCATCACAAATCTCATGCAACATTTCATCATTTGAGAATTTTTGTTTAGTTGCATTTTCAAGAACTTTTCATTTTTAAGCAGCCTCTCAAGGGATGGCAAAAATAGAATGTAATATCCACAAGCAATTTTTGTTGTGCTATTGCCTTATGTTTTACAACCTTCCATAAGTAATAACTACCTATATTAACTTTCATTCGCTCTAGTAAATTAAAATTATCTTTAAAAAATTGTTTTTGCCGATTCATATTTTGCAGGCTCATAAATATTTGATCACTTATAAATGGGTCTTCATCTGCTGTTGTGACAGGAAATGTAACTCCTTGCTCTATCAGTCTTTTCTGTGAAGAAATTAAAAACATTTTCTCATTATTAATTAAGTTCTACATTAATAAGTTTACCAAATTTGCTTGAATTATAATTTCATTCTATAAATGGCTTAACCATTATAAATTTTGATATAGGGCTACAGCTTACAAAATTACATTGGATTTGTTAAACTAAACAATTTATAATTTACCTTTGCATTTTCCAGAAATAAGTTGACTAATCTCTCCATTTCCTCAGTCATGTCATTGATACATACTTGAGTAAGAATATGCTTCTCTTTCATGTAAAGGATAAATCTAGCAAGATGCCATACCAACATGTCAGATTGAGAAACTTCTGAACCTTAGAATAAATGTGCATAAAATAATTATGCTTTTGAGTGGTGCTTATGGCAATAATTTACCAATTGTAAATAAAAAGACTAACCTTGGTCAGTAATATCATCATTTACACTAAAGTAATGTTGAAATTCTTCTTTTTGGGTTTCTGCTTCTAAGGTTGCTATATCAGGATGTTTTCTTTTGTTGGGCATTGGCAAGGAGTTCCATTTACTGTAAGAACTACCACATAGAGTGCATAACACTCTAAAATTTGGATCATGTTTATTTGCTGCTTTTATATGGGATGATACCATTTCAAAGCAACTAAATACATGTGGGAACATTAAACAAGGATACATTTTTGTTCCAAACTGTAATAATTAGCAATGAACAGCAATGGCACCAGTACTTTGAAGCCCAACTAATTTCCCAAGACTATCTGGTCTCATTGTCAAGGCAGAGTTGTGCAGTGTATAAAGTCTGACTAAACGTTTTGTTTATAGGACATACTGTTCATTGACGTAAAATAATTATTAAAGTGTTGAACAATCTAAGAAGTATTAAAAAAGCATACTTTTGAAAATAATGCTGGAAATACTAGAAGTCCAGAAATTGGGTAAGTTGTGACGTTTCAGCCATCTTGCATCACGTTATTTTGCATTGATTTGTAGTCGCCCTGTATACTCGCATACATATTTGGGAACCCTGTATGGCATATACATATATATATATATAGGATCTTTAGCTCGTTACAATGCTCCTCCCCCTCTCAACCCTTGCAGGCCCTTGCTCGTGTATGTTTATAATATATATATATATATATATATCAGCTGATCGCTATGTAGATTTTCGGCACTCGATAACAAAAAGTATTTCAGTATGTCTTTATAGGCTGCTCCATTAATAGTACTGGTGAATATGCACACTCTGCCAATGCCCAATGATGACATGCTTCCCCAGATCATAATTCCAAGAGGAAACTTCACTGTTTATTGAAGACAGCTCTTGTCAAATTTTCCCTCTGGATGTCTCAAAACTTTTGTGCCCACAATATCATTACCCAGGCAAATTGGACCCAAGAGCAGTGGGATTTCATCATTTTGTCAGGTGAGAGTCGATTATGTGGAGACGTTAGGTGAGAGTCATTTGTGTGGAGACGTCCAGAGGAAAAATTTGACAAAAGCTGTCAGTCAATCAACAGTGAAGTTTCCTTTTGGAATTATGATCTGGGGATGCATGTCATCATTAAGCATTGGCAGTGTTCATATGCACCTGAATTATTAATGGAGCAGCCTATGAAGACATCATGGAATACTTTTTGTTATCGAGTGCCGAAGATAATGCCCCTGCCCATAAATGCAAACTTGTAAAACAGAGGTTGCAAGAAATTAATGTCGATTGGATTAAAAGGCCTAATAACAGCCCAGATCTTAATTTAATTGAGAATCTTTGGTGTTTGTTAAAGAAAAACATTTTGAAGTTTTTGCCATATGCAAAAGATGAGCTGAAGGCAGCCATTCATTGTGGCTGGAATTCCTTAACACTAGACCAGTGTAAATGCCTTATAAATCAAATGCCAAATCCCATTGCTGCTGTTATCAAAGCCAAAGGTGGCCTAACACAATTTTAGTGGCACCGGTCTAATACTTTTGTCTACCTTTGCCCCTGGTCTAACACTTTCGTCCAGGGATGTTTTTGTAAAGTATTTATTTTATATTTTATGGAACAGATGAAGAGCTCCTGATAATTTGGTATTCAAACTTTGACCCTTGCATTTGTCATTAGTTACTGAATAAAATGCCTATTATGTCGGTATCATTTGTGATTCCAATGTGTTTTCAGGTTTCTACTGTTTTCTAATGGTGGTCTAATACTTTTGGCGAGGGGTTGTATATTAACGTTATTAACGTTAATACAGAGCCACATTGACTATATTAACGTTAATACAGAGCCACATTAGCTCTATTATAACTAGTTATTATTACTAAACTATTAAGTTTACACTGGGTTAAACCTGTGGCCGCTCTGGCTCCCCAGCAGACTTGGTGACATCACGACGTCCAGTAGCAACAGGAACACTGACCACTGCCAAAGCCATCTGGCTGACGTAGTGGTCAACACCCTTAGGCTCTCTCTTGACCCCCAGCTCTCAACAAGGTGAGACGTCTCTCCCTCCTCAGCTCACCAACAACAACAACAACAACCACGTGCAATGTTAATCCAATTCATATTAATCAAGTTTGTATTTACAATTTAATAAATACTTTGTATCTTATTACCTTGTTACAATTCATCGTTGAACATCGTGGAACAATTGAACTGTAAGTAGTTATTGTGGTCACTTTTGAAAATTAAATCGCCATCAGACTCCACTATTAACTGTAACGAACTTTTTTTTGTGCCCTTACCGTGCGCCTGAATTCCCAAATCCTTCATCAACATGCTCCTTTTATTTTTTTGCCAGACTCTTCAACGTTTATTGCACATTTTTTTTGTTCCTTTTTGACTTTTTTCCGTGTTTTTGGACCATCCTTCATGCCCCACTCGCATCCCTTTGTGCTCCACACGTGTAGTCGGCCATTTTTTGCCCTCTATCTTGTTTTTGGCGGCTATTTCGTTTTTACAGACGCATTTTCAGTTCCGCCACTTCCTGTTTGCTGAAACTTTTATTACCGTGGAATTTGTTCCATGTTATTTTTCAGAACTTCCCAATTCTTTGCTTTCTCTCTGTCCTTGCTTTTCTCTAATAAACTTGAACTGGAACCTACCATCTTTTTGCTTCCCAATTCCTGTACCACCTGCCAGTAAATTTGTTACAGTGTGTGGAAATTCTTCCAGAACAAGTCACGTGTGCTTTTCGTATGCTAAGTATTGAGCTTTT
Source organism: Julus scanicus (assembly GCA_034698625.1). Classification (NCBI taxonomy): domain Eukaryota; kingdom Metazoa; phylum Arthropoda; class Diplopoda; order Julida; family Julidae; genus Julus; species Julus scanicus. The sequence continues at coordinate 30,893 of JAQGBW010000544.1, read as the reverse complement.
GGTTTTTACATCATAATTTTTGACAATCTTTTCGCAATATTTTCCATCGCATTTAATTGAAACCTTTTTCCTCATTCTCAACCCTGGTTATTAACTTCTTATTATTTTTTGCCACAACATGGCGGAGCAGGACACTCCTTTTTGATTTTTCGGTTTTTGGTATTGAGGCGAAACCGGACGAGCCTCAACCACCCTCTCAGTCTGCTCCCAAAATCGACAATGTAGCGTATCAAAGCCCTATCGTTTTGGCCGCAACACATTGAGGCTTGGTTTGTCAAGCTTCAGGCCAGCCTTAAGACTAACCGTGACAACTCAGACTTTGGTAAGTTTCATGCAGCCGTGTCTGCCCTTGATCACAACGCGATCAACAGCCTCATGGACTTGCTTACCGTCCCACCTCCGCAGACCAGCTACGAGACACTTAACAGGCGTCCACGGTCGGGGTCACAGACAGCACAGTGCGCCACCTCTTATTACAGCACCTGCCAACAAGTGTGAAGATGGCACTGGCCCCTTTTCACAGTTCTACACTAGAGGACCTGGCAAGAATGGCCGACAAGGTTTTTGACACCCCCACATCGTCGCCCCCGGCTGTCCACTGTCGGAGCCACTCTTGCTCACGTGGTACTTCATGCTCCCGTTACCAATCTCCACCAGCTGATTCATCGATATGTTAATACCCCACCAACTTCGGTGATCAGGCAAGACGCTGCAACCTCCCTTGCACCTTTAAGTCCTCGGAAAACTAACGGGCTGCCTACAGGAGATAGACACCTGTGGCAGCGGGCCTTCCTGTTGTCTTTTCGTTTCAGATCGGTCTTCAGGCTTATGCTTTCTCGTCGATACAGGCGCAGATGTATCAGTCATCCTGCCTTCATCTGCACAACGTTGAGCCCCCGATCAACTCGTCCTCTGTACTGCCAACGGCACCTCTATCTTAACTTATGGCAAGCTCACGCTTAACCTCGGTCTTAAATGTGTATTTCGCTGGGACTAACTTATTGCCGGCGTCGATAAGCCGATTATCGGAGCCGATTTCCTACATCACTTCGCGCAGCTGGTTGATATCCACCACGGCTTCCTTATCGATCGTGAAAATCATCAATCCGTCGTTGGATCAGTCTGCACGTCCCTTGCTCGGCCTTCGCGTTGTCCGTAGTCACTTTTGGCATGAAGCCCTCCTTTCGGAGTTCCCTGCTCTTACAACACCATGTTCACCAATTCATGCAGAACACCTTTTTGGGCTTTACGGTAAATGCGGATGGCTTTACCCTTTTTGCAACAAGGTTGCCGCCATTAACGACTTTCCCGAACCCTCTACGGCTGTTCAACTCTTACAGTTCTTAGGCATGGTCAATCTTTACCGTTAATTTCTTCCTCATGCCGCCCACGCACAATCCCCACTTTTTCCATTTTACCAAAGGGTCATTAAAAGAACGATAAGACCCCCTTAGGGTGGACACCTTCTTATCGTGCAGCATTTCTCCTATGCAAACAGCAACTTTGCACAGCAACAACCCTTGCACATCCACTTCCTGATGCCAAGTTTGCGCTCACGGTCAATGCTTCGGACTTCACCATAGGTGCTGCACTCAATCAGCTCATGGAAGGCAGCTATCAGCCACTGGCCTTTTACTCAAAGAAGTTTAGCAATTCACAACGCCGCTACAGCACCTATGACCGGGAACTTCAGGCGACATACTCGCCTGTCAAGCATTTCCGGCACATGCTTGAGGTGAGAGATTTCAGCATGTTCACTGACCACAAGCCGTTAACTTTTGCTCTGCAGAAAGTCAGTGATACCTATTCTTCGCGTCAAGCACGCTAATTGGAGTTCTTGGCTTAATTCACCTCGGACATCCGCCACGTGGCCGGCGCCGAAAACACTTGCTGATGCCTTGTCTCGCATCGATGAAACCACGCTTCTTCCGACCATCGACTATGCAGCTATCTCTGCCACTCAAGCTCACAAAACAGAGCTTGATGCTTGGCTTAATAGTATGGAACTACAAGCCTTCGACTGTTTTGCATCGCACTACCTGCTCCAGCCTCCTGTACCCTGGTGTGTGATATTTCAACAGCCCAGCCCCGGCCTTGGATACCCCAGCCGTTTCAATAGCAGGTATTTTAGGCCCTTCACAACCTCGCTTATACTGGCCATCGTGCATCAGTTAAGCTTATCTCCTCTCGCTTCGTGTGGCCATCTATTTAAAAAAATTGCATCAAATGGGCCTGCACTCACCTCCCGTCAGCAGTCTGAAGTCTCCAGACATTCTCGAAGCCCAGTCGGTAACTTCTTACCCTCTAATGCTTGCTTTGAGCATGTACACATTGACCTTGTGGGACCACTCCCACCATGTAATGGTCATGTGTTCCTGCTCACTTGCACCGACCGCTACACCTGCTGGCCGGAGGCCATCCCCATCCCGGATAAGCTGACTGTCACCGTTGCTACTGCTTTCATCAATGGATGAATTTCATGGTACGGCGTGCCCTACCGCATCATGACAGACTAAGGATGCGAGTTCGACTTGGACGCTTCATCGGGTTCGTGTTGAACAAGTGATCAAAGTCCCATTTTTGGGTTTGCAGGAACTCCAAAAAAACGCTGCAAAGGAACGACGCCAAAATCCAGTACTCCCTTTGTTGTAAGTAGTTTTTGTTGTGCGGTTTTCGCGACTTTGGTCATGTTTAATCTTTTTAACTTAAATAATAATAATTTATATTATATATGATTTTATTTATTGATTAAACAATGAGTGTACTTACCAAGTGTCCTAAGATGAAGGTCCATCCCGTAGCGGTCACCCAAAGAAAAGTATCTGAAAAGAAAAGAAAGATATTTAAACTTAATAAAAGGAGACTGGGAATTAGGAGATAATAATTAACATAAAAAAGGGACTTACTTAATATTATAAGGAAGTCCCAGATCCGTTAGCTGATCACACTTGTGTGGTCGGCCATCTTAGGGGTCAGGTTACGGCCGCCACTCTCTCTCAGGCCACTGACCCGTGCGGGTCGATGGCCCTTCATCGAAACGAAAGCCAATTAACATTTGTACACTTTGTTTAATTGATTGCTGATTGGATTAACATAGTGCTGTAATGTATTCATTTAAGATGTTAATTAAAATCAACTAACCTTCAGTAATCCTGAATCCTGGTGACGTCCTCTTCTTCGTGGTGTTCCTGTAATTATAAGGAACACTTCGTCAAAATTCAACAGTTTTTAGTGAACATCATTTTATAGTTATCACTTGCAGTTTCTCCATTATTAGTGTTGGTATTAAGTGGAATAATCAACAACAAACAGACAAAGGAGGTCTACCTTTTAATTGCTATTAGGAATCTCTTACTTCCTATGTGGTCCTTAAAAAGGACCGTTTGGTGGATACAAAATCACAACTAGTCTTCCTTAATTGTTGGTCCAATTTGCTGAAGATAGTTGAGGTGAAATTGCAGCTGAAGTTGTAGTTGAAGTTGAGCGCTGTAGTGAGAGATGTCTCACTTCCCCATTCTCAGAGCACCAACTGAAATCTTTGTTTAGCAGCACCAAAAACCCCAAAAACAAAATGGCGGACGGCTACTGGCTCGCGGCTGACGGCTGATGGCTAACAGCTGGTAAGCCTCCATTTGGGGTGTTGCCACCGAAGAATTCACAACAGTTCCTCCGTTCAGGGGCATGACCACTGATGAGGATCCCGGCTGGAGAAACGGCATTAGGTGCTAGATCCGCTACCGTTGGGTTCTCTTAGTGAAGACATCAGCTAAATTGTCCTTCATGTTCACATAGCTGATGGTGAACATCTTGTCGCTATATCTCTCCCTGATGAATTGCAGTTTAATGTCAATATATTTTGTGAGAGAGTTTGCGACATCGTTTCGGTCGTTGACGATCGCTGCCTGGTTGTCCATGTAGATGTAAGGAATCAGACTAAACCGATAGATGGACGTAGTTCTTCGAGAATTCGCTTGAGCCATACGAGTTCCTTTAAGAGGTCGATGGCCGCAACCAGCTCGGCCTCCATGGCAGATATCGTCACAAGGGTTTGACGAGAGGAGCGCCAAACAATTGGGGCCTTTCCCAAGTGTATGATATACCCGGTAATCGAGCGTTTTGTCGGAACATCCGAAGCCCATGAAGCATCTGAAAACGCATGGAACCATGGGGCATGACTGTAAGTTAAATATAGGTCCCATTCAGATGTGGTGCACATGTAGTAAAGCACATGGGAAAGAGCATCCCAATGAATTACTCCAGGAGCTTCACAAAACCGAGCCAGGAATGACACAGCATAACTAATGGCCGGACGTGTGTGGCGGGCTAGGTAAAGTAGGCAGCCGATTAGACTTTGGTACCGACATTCTGGTCCCAATGGTTGGCATCCACTAGAATAGAACGCCTTCACGTCGATTCCGACCTTCATGGGCTCGTAGACACACTTTGCAGGGATTCCCCGGAAGAGCTCGCATATCTTCGTAATGTAAGGCCGTTGATGGAGAGCAACGGTTCTATCCTTCCTGGATATCACTTCAATTCCCAGAAACTTGCGGACTGGGCCAAGGTTCTTAATGTCGTACCGGCATGTCAGTAGCCAGCAGGCATGGGCAAGATCCTTTTGGGTACACTCAATCAGCAAAAAGTCATCCACGTAGACTAGAAGTATGACTGACCATCCAAGACGATACACACACAGGGTTGATTCTAGCTGGCTGAAGCCGAGATCCTTTAGGCCTCTATCCATTTCTCGGTACCAGCATTGGCCGGCTTGGTGTAGTCCGTAAAGCACTTTTCTTAGCCTCCAAACAGTCTCAGGCTTTTCATTGGCGATTACGGGTGGTCTCACGTGGACTGTTTCCTCCAAATCGGCATATAAGTAGGCACACTTTACGTCCAAGTGTACCGTGATCCACTGTTGAACAGCGACAAGAAGCAGGAGAAACAGTCTCACGAGCGAAAAATCAACAACCGGGGAATAGGTGTCTATGAAGTCTACCCCAAAACGCTTTCGGAAACCATGGGCCACCAGCCTTGCTCGATGACGCTTCACCTTTCCAGACGCATCCCGTTTGCGAGCGAAGACCCAGCGGGTGCCTAACACTTTGGCGGTTTTGTCTACTTCCACGCACTCGTAAACCCGTTGCTTCTTGAGTGTTGTGATCTCGTCCTGCATAGAGCTCCTCCAATCCATGGCATCGTCTGCCCGAATCGCCTGCTCGTAGGTGATAGAATCACTAACGTCGACATGGTGAAACTTCAGCTCCAGGTTGTCCAATTCTTTTTCTCTGGGTGTTCTTGGACCATGTCCCAAGGGCCCTGATAGGGGCTGGCCACCAAGAAATCCAGCCTGTGGTCACTGAATGGGAGTTTTTGAGTTGTCATAAACCCCCGGCACTTAGTCTTAGTGAGCATGGTGTGTGGGCCATATTTCATGACCACCCGATGACCATCGCCCTTTAGACGTCGTTCGATGACCCGAAACCACTGATATGGTGTTTCTCCGGATTCGTGTTTAGGTGACTCCAGTTCCTTCAAGGGTGATTGCACAGAAACCCTTTCTGGAGAAGACGACGTAGTTGGCTCCGGTTCCCTCCAGGGTGGTTGAACAGGAACCCTTTCTGGAGAGGGCGTAGTTGACTCTGTCTTTGCCACGCTGGTGATTAGTGGTAGTGGAGGTGGATCACATATTATTTCCAAGGGGTCTACCAGATACGTAGGTGTCCTGATAAGGGTAGTTTTCTCAATTGAATCGTCACTGTCGGTACTTGATGATTAGCCCTCCTCGACCTTAGGAATATTTTGGGCAACTGGTCGCACCTTGTCATACATCGTCTTAATGCGCGCCGAGCGACGTGGTTCCAGAAGCTGTTGATTGCCTTTGACTTAATCGTGCAACTTTGTGATGGGTGAAGAATCCTCATCGAATGTGACATCTGTTGATTCCAAGGTAACTCATCTTGAGGGGCACCAGACCCTCCAGCCGCGTGAGCGAATAGCGTATCCAATCAGGATACCAGCAATGGCCATATCTGCAAGCTTACTGCCGATGGTTTCTTGTTAAATCGTAGCTCGTATGGAGTGACATTTCTAAGTACCTCCCAAGGTTATGGTTATATAGATGAACTGCCGTGTGCAGGAACTCGGCCCAGAATTTTCCTGTTAGGCCTGTGTCCTTGATGAGGGACCGCACGATGCTTATCAAGGTCCTATTCAGTCTCTCAGCCAAACCATTTTGTTGGGGTGAATACGTGCAGGTCCGCTCATGTTGAATACCTCGATCCTCGAGGAATGTTTCCATCTGCAGGCTGCAAAATTCAGTTCCCTGATCCGTGCAGATGCGATGAACCTTGGAACCCGTCTGCCTCTCCATGTAGGTTACATACTGGCCAATGTAGTCAAAACCTTCGGATTTGGCTTTCATTGGGTATACTGTAACCCATCTTGTCCAATCGTCCACCTCCAAGATTTCCTTAGTAAAGCGTTTCTCGATGGACTTTGAAGACATCTTAACAGCTTTACATGTCTTGCATGTGTCACAGTAGAAATCTCGGGATTTGAGGGGAGGCAATCCAATATGTGTCCCTTCATGAGACATCCTGTGCACTGTCCGCGCATTGAAATGTCCAAACCGCTGGTGCCACAGGACCAATTTGTCGACTTCCTTTGTCTCTGCTGGAAAAATACCAGGTTGCTTACCAGATGTGGAGACTGGTGGAGTAGGTGCTGAAGTAGGTGTTGTGGAGGCTGGCTTCGCTGTTAACTTGAAAAGCCGTGATCACCATGGCAACGCAAGAATTCTTTGTTCTGACGATCACGCACGACGACCATGTTGTTTCCCCCGGTCCATGAATAACCAGCAACACTGGCTCGGTAGCCTGATATTAGGTTTCTCCGACCACAAGGCGTGTAGCCAACGTCCGTGAGGGTTACGCGTCTGGTTGCTGTTTGTAAGACGACTGTCCCAACACCATCAATGGAGAATTCTTTGGCATAGCCCCGTAGTGTCATCGGTGTGATTGTGCGAAGTGAAGTAAACCACCGTCTGTGGGTACAAAGATGCCTAGCCGCTCCTGAATCCCATATCCATTGGTCAATGTCCATAGGATTGTCCTCCATGGTCCGGACGAAGAAGGATGGTTCCGACATCTGAGGCAATGAGGGTTGTTTTGTCTTCTTTTTCTTCTTCTTAGACGTTTTTGAAGGAACAATTTCAGGCTGGTTGGACTGTAACCGTCGGTTAGCACAACTTTTCGCATAGTGACCTGTGTCTCCGCAGGCGTGACAACGAACTGGTTCTGACGGTGATGTTTAACCATGTTTGGTGGTGGCTTCGCTTAGCAATCCCTTAAGAGTCCGGCACTCCTTGGAGGTATGTCCCGGTTTGTCGCAGTGTTGGCAAATAACTGTACGTTGTCGCTGATGAAGCTGATAATGTGTCGGTAGGTGTAGGCTCCTTAGCTTTCTCTCACAGTCGACCCGATTCTGCAATGAAAGAGGTCTTGACTCTCGGCCATGAAATCTTTATCCTCCAGCATGTAAAGCTGCTGGGCCATGTGGTCAAACTCTGGAGTCAGTCCGGCTAGGATCTGATAAGCCAGGTCATCCTCATCTTTTTTGTGTGGAACAAGATCCCAGAAATCATGAGTAGCTTCCTCCACACGATTGATATAAAGTTCAAGCTCTTCATCCGGAGACATTTGGAGAGACTGAAACTTTGTCCAAAGGGCTGCGATGTGGGCACGAGTAGCTGCATAGCTGGAATAGTTGCATCGATTGTGTGGTGCAGTCGTTTTGCAGCAAGCAGCATTGTCACATCAGTCTTCCATTTGTGGTAATTGGATGCCCCTGTGAGCTTTGTGATGTGGTAGATTGACTTGTCGGCCATGACTAAGTTCACCAATCAACAAGCAGTCAAAGTTCAAAATCCCAAAATCCAGGAATTCCAAAAAACAAATTTCCGAAGATTCCTAAATAGCAGGTAGCCTATTGTCCTCAGCACGCGCAGTGGAAGCGTGCTGACCCCATAACCTTGTTGGTGTTAAGTGGAATAATCAACAACAAACAGACAAAGGAAGTCTACCTTTTAATTGCTATTAGGAATCTCTTACTTTTTATGTGGTCCTTAAAAGGACCGTTTGGTGGATACAAAATCACAACTAGTCTTCCTTCATTGTTGGTCCAACTTGCTGAAGATAGTGGAGGTTAAATTGCAGCTTGTCTTCCTTAATTATTGGTCAATTTGCTGAAGATAGTTGAGGTGAAATTGCAGCTGAAGTTGTAGTTGAAGTTGAGAGCTGTAGTGAGAGATGTCTCACTTCCCCATTCTCAGAGCACCAACTGAAGTCTTTGTTTAGCAGCACCAAAAACCCCAAAAACAAAATAGCAGACGGCTAACGGCTTGAGGCTGACAGCTGATGGCTTATGGCTAGCGGCTGGCGGCTCGCGGCTGATGGCTAACAGCTGGTAAGCCTCCATTTGGGGTGTTGCCACCGAAGAATTTACAACAATTAGTCATGAATTAATGCACTTTCGAATCATTAGCAGATTAATTCATAATGGGCAACGAAGGGCCGACCTGCCAGGTCGGTGGCCAAATTGAGAGTGTCAGCCAAATCATGAATTCCAAGATGGCCGACCACAAAGGTGTGATTAGACTAAAGGCTGATTCTCACTTGCCGTACCTCACGTAAACCTCACGCGAAATCGTCTGCTAATTCAGGAAGTGGACGTTTGCGCATGTGCAGTAGGTAGTGAGGCAACCTCACCTGACGTCACCATTGTGAGGCTCGACATGCTGGTTTCACACATCACTTTTGGACGTGAGGAACATGGCGGCCAGCTACGGTGAAAATAGGGTAATGCCCCATACACACTGGCCGCTGTTTTGTGCGTTGCAGACGAAAACGTAATGTGACACACAACGCTATACGACGCACAGAAACTGACGTCGATTCTCACTACAGGGACAACACAAAACGACTAAATGCAAAGGCGCTTCTTCTAAAAGGCGTAAAAACGTGAAGGGAAGAAATAATGCCAGGAAACACCAAGAAATGATATCCGAAAACGTCGGTTGCGTAATTTTGCCAAACACAATGCGCGGGATGGTTTCAAACATGTTCAATTTAAAATTTACATCAAGGCTACTACAGTCACGGAAGCGTTGTTTTTCAACTTGTATTCCACGCAATATATATATAAGCAACCCTTCATGTTTAGAGAGCTTAATCTACCAGAACCATCCATGTGAAAAACCCATGCAGAATTCTGCAGAAAAAAATTATGCCAGAAAAAATTCTGCAGAAAAAATCTTTTTTCTGCATAAACCTTTCTGCACAAATAATTCTGCATAAAAGTGTGTTATTATACAGAAAAACTTCTGCAGACAAGGGTGTTTTTATGCAGAAAAAGTTACTTATTTTGTGCATAATTTTTTCTGCAGAAAAAATTATGCAGAAAATATTTGCACACCACAGAATTCTGCAGAAAAAATTCGCAAAAAAAAAAAATTTGGACAGTGAACGCATTATTTTAATTCACATTAATTGCAATGGGGAAAATTAATTCAAATTACGAACTTTTCCATTTACGAATAGATTCCACTATAACCATAACTCTCTTTTATAATGCTACACTTTCAAGCAGTACAGGTGGCCGAGTGGGTAAAAGCGTTAGCCTGGTGTTTGCAAGTTTCTAGGTTCGATTCCATCTGTGAACCGTTTTCTATTTGTGTGGGTATGCAGACATATTTATGCATAACATTTTCTGCAGAGAATGTTCTGCAAAATTATTTCTGCATAAAAAGGTCTCAAATCTCTGCAGAATTCCACATGATTTTCTGCACAATTATTTCCGCAGAATGTGCAGAATTCTGCAGAAACTTTTTCAAATGGGAGATTATAAAGTCAGTTTTTGTAGTCCAGGCTAAAATTAGCAAGGTTAATCGTCGCTGTTCCGCCTCAGAACCCTATTTTCGATTAAAATTTAATTAACGCTTTACCCCCTCCCCCCCTCGTCGAGCATCGAGGTCGTGCAACCCGAAGGTTATAACAATTTGAAATTTTCCCGCCACTCCCTGGGGCTTTTTTTTGGATTTCTCCTGGCTGCTGTAGCAGGTTGAGATAGTCAAGGGAAGGAGCTAGGGTATGGCCCAACGACTTTTTCGGTAGGCCTTCTTTGTCCCCCTCTCAAGATGCCGTGGCCCCAGGGTCTTTGAGTTGCTCTCAATGCTAATCCTTCACCAGAAAGTGGAGCTTTTAATTTGGGAAGATTTGACAGTTTAGCATTTCTTGCACTACAAAATCCCTGCTTTTAACGTCATGTCGTTAAATTAGGAGATTTGGGATAGCTGTACTGTTACTGTATTCTGTAGTTTTATGTCCATTCTTTCTGTAGTGCTATTGCAGTCAATAAGTACAAGTACATAGACAAAAAGACGATTCAAATAAACACAAGGACATGAATATTGTAGAACCTACACTTTAAATAAGGGTTGACAAAATAATGTGAACACTTGTTGCATGTGTTGGAACTCCTTTTGCTTTCCATACAGTCTCCGTCCTTCTTGAAGTGACCTAGAACAGTGTCTAGGGGAAATTGCTATATTTCTCCCATTTTTCAATTTCCCCATTATATGCATAGGGTAGACAAAATAATGGAAACGCTTGTAACAGTTTGAAGTTTTTGTTGGACCCACCAATTTTCCTTCAACCCTTCTTGGAATGAACTCGTCGAATTTATGAAATGATGAAATGTCTCACTATACCCCTGGAGTGGGGTAAAATGAGACATTCTACAAACATTTTTCAAACTTTAAAATGTTACAGTAGATTTGATAGAATTCGCTTTATAAAATAATTTTCATACACATATATGTACATTTAGTTAAACCACATCCTTACAGTTTTAGATCAATAGAACAATTACTCCTATATATATACATGTACATTTACCACTGTTTTCCAGTTTCCATGAATAGACATAAGGTATATGTATATACAAAATAATGTGAACATTTATTACATGGTGTTGGATCTTCTTGGTCTTCAATAGACCATGTTGGAATACAAGATGACAATGTGATTAGTAATGCAAGGGCATTTGAAGTAGGAACACATTTCGTTGTTGTGATATCGTTGGCGGAAGTCCTTTTATCACATCATATGATCTATTCTCTGAAACATTTTCGTAGCGGGAAAGGTTTTATCATCTCACTCTACAGGTGTTTTATGCATTCCTTGAGAGAATTTTTCTTTCCTTCCTCAGAAATGCTAATGAATATGGATTCTCATGCTGAGTCTTGTACTCTTTTATGACCTGTCTAAACCATTTTTATCCTCAGGACCCCTCCACAAACTTAAGTTTTTTGAAATAATACCGAAAATGCTTGGAGCGAAATGCAGGAAGCTAAGAAATACCACATTGTCTTATCCAGATGCCTTTGTACTTTAGCAATGCTTTATAAAAGCCAATTTCTATGTTTGAAATGTGAACAATGTGTTAATTAGTGTCATTTCAGAGTTTAAGATGTTAATACTGTCCTCAAGGTACAACGGTTTTTCTTAGGATTAACCTGACTATTATAATTGGTTCCTTGTGCCAGCCCATGTGTCAGCAAAGGGTGCCATGTAGGCCAATATCCTGGAGGTCCTAACTGCTAATTAAATTTGCTACAGCATACATTTGCATACATGCAAAAAAAAAGTAATGCTACTTTTATATTTTGCCTATTCAGCTTAGTTTGTTGGGTTTAAGGGGATCTATCCCCATATATAGATCATGACCTTAGGGGGGATTACAACCCTATCCCTTTCAATGGAAAATTTGCACTCACAGTCAAATAAAAAAAGATAAATAAAAATTGTTTAAAATAGCTTTATAAATCAGCAAGGTCATGTTCCTGTCCTTTCACGTTAAAATATAGTAGATTTTTTAAATTAAATTATTATTTCCATTTTTGCACTCACAACTTGCTTATCCCATGCTGCCACCTGCTGGCAGCGTGTGTAAAATAACGGACATTTTTCAAACTTGTTTATTAATTTTTTTTTTAAAATGTACCATTTCAAAGTGAAAAACAACAATATGATGCACTTGCTAATCCATCAAGCCACCCCAAACAATTCTCACCCCTTCCCAAACCTCCCTCGTTCAACTGTGAGTATCTTTGCAACAAAAATCCAGTAAATTTCACAAATTTCAACCCAAATCCGTCAATTTTTCGTGATTTTTGGACCATATCCACCCCGAAATGTGATCACATATAAGTATACGGCCTTGCCCATAACCTTTAGATTGGTTGATTGACCACCATCAAAGTAATCTTGACGAAAACTACTCAAATGAAATTTACTACTTTCCCTAAAATTAATTTAATTGAAGAGTGTTTTATTTTATTCAAATTTATACACTGTCAAAAAAGTTTTCATCCACCCATATTGTGAATTTTTCAAGTGGGATAACTTTTTATTCAGCAAAGATATAAGCATAATTTCAACTGAATTATATCAAGTAAACATTCAACAAATTATGTACAAAAATATTTTTCAAAGTTAAGAATAAGAAATAGAATGCAGCATTTCAAAACAAAAGATACACATTTTTGTGCCAAAAAAGTTTTAATCCACTGAACAAAAATCAACTAAAATTGTTATTGGAACTCAATTCCTTAGTGTTCTAGTAACTTGTGTCCACCACGAGCTTTCATTGCCTCATGTAGTCTGTTTTTCATTGTACAAACTAATTTTTTGGTAATTTCTGGAGTGAGTAAGTTCTACTCTTCTGTAATTACTAATTGTAATTGTTGCCGATTTTTCACACTGTGAGTCCTAATTCTTCTACCCGATTTATCCCACAGATGCTCAATGGGATTTAAACCTGGAGATTGTGGCAGTGTATGAAGCTGCTTAGCTATTTTAAAGATGAGCCACTCCTTAACACCTTTGGCTAACATATGTTTTGGGTCATTATTCTTCTGAAAGATACTTGACCCAGCAAATACCAATTTTTGAGCACTTTCTTCTAGATTATTTTTTAAAATATTCAAATAGACATGTTGGTCCATAATTCCATCGATGAAAACCAAGTTCCCTACACCTGCAGCACTTGTACATCCCCAAACTAAAACACTTCATCCATTATGCTTCACCGTTGGACACATGTTTTGTATTTTACGCACTTAGTTTGGCCTCCGCCAAACTTTTACTCTTCCATCAGATGAAAACACATTAAATTTCGACTCATCGCTGAAAAGGACTGATTCCCAGAATGTTTGTGGTTCATTATGTGAAGCTTTGCAAAGTCTAGGCGTTTGACTTTATTGACTTTGCTGATATACAGGGCTTCTTCAGTGGTACTCTGCCATTATATCCCTCTCTTCTTATAGTTATTCTTACAGTTTCAGGATCCACTACCAAATTGTAATCATTTTGTAGCATTCCAGCAAGTTTTGGAGCACTTATTTTGGGATCCTGTCTGATTGTTCGTAGAATAGCTCGACCGTGCACAGATTCAATTTTCCTTGGACGTCCAGTACGTGGCGTATCAGCAATTTTTTTAGTTGTTTGGTATTTCTTGATAATGGACTGCACAGTTGCACGTGATTTCTTTACTATTTCTCCTATATTTTGCTGTGATTTTCCCTCCTTCCACAGCCTAACAATAATTAAGTGCTCTAATTTCCTCTGCAAGTTGCAACTCTCATTTTTGATACTTAAACATTAAATTAACACACTGTACACTAGCCTATGACCAAAATCTAACCACTTATATATAGAAAAATTTGTTGCTTAATACTGATTTATTACCAAATTGAGGTAAAAGTGCATGGTGGATGAAAACTTTTTTGGTGCAAAAACGTGTATCTTTTATTTCAATATGCTGCATTTTATTTGTTATTCATTACTTTGAAAAATATTTTTTTACATTCGTTCTTGAATGTTTAATTGGCATAATTCAGTTGAAATTATGCTTATAGCTTTGCTGAGTAAAAAGTTATCACACTTGAAAAATGTACAAGATGGGTGGATGAAAACTTTTTTGAAACAGTGTATATTTCATTCAAACAAGTGCTGCAATTGAAATAGCTCTGCCTTATAACTTACTTTATACAATAACCCATATTAACTGTATTAAATTTACATGTCATAATATATGCATGTGCTCAATACGTGCTTCACGAACTGAAGCATCGTTCGTGAAGCGAAGCGACATGTGGTGATCGTAGACACCGAGGTTCCACTGTATCTGTTTTTTCAACCCGGGTTGAATTTCGGGGCGTTCCTAATAACAACTTATTGGATTTTCGACTATTCTCCTGGTTTGTTCAAGACTATGGGAGCAAGCAAAAGAGGATGGCCAAGGCTAGATGTTGAAATAAAAAAAAAATGTAATTATAGGAATTACACTTTTGAAGGCCGAAATTAAGATTTTCAAAAGTTCAGGAGAGTAGGTTTACTTTTTGGAAGAATTCCAATAACTATACATGTTTTTAGATGGTAAATACCTGGTCTTGCTACAGCAAGCTTTCAAAGCTTTGCTACCTCGAGATTAATTATGACAACGTTACGGAAGATGCATTTGAAGTGACAAATTAATAACATATACCACTGAATTTGAAGAAAGTTTTTGTAAAGAAGTAATTTTTTTGTTGCTCCAGTCACTGGAATAAGGTTTGGATGTACTGTGTCAGTTTGGAACCTTGTCATTGCATGTTTTCTGTAGAATATTTCATTAAGTTCATATTGAGGTCTGGTTCTTCTATTATTGGTTTTCAGCCAAAGATATTTTAGTTAAATAATAGTTTTTGAAAAAATTATCTTGTTTCACTTATGCTGATTATAAATATTCATAACCAGATTTTTATTTATCTGCAAAGATGTGCCACAACAGTTTTAGGCAAAGTTTAGTGCGTCGACCGTTAACCGGAAAAAGTTGAAATTTAATATTGTATTCAAACTGATGTTATCATTTCCTAAGGTTCATGCAGTTAATATTTGGTACCTTATAGACTGCAAATTTCACAGGCCATAATGTTATAAATTTCTGATATATACAGCACACAATTTTATAAAGCATCGCACTTTTGCCAAAAGCACATTCTTCCAGACTGGTTCTTCATTTCCATCAAACATTTCAATTTCCCTCATGTGTTGCCAATTATATCTGAACAAAAGTTCAAAGGGGCCATTCAAGAAGCTAGGACGTGCCCGAAATTTCTTCTGGTGTACACTTCCTCTTTCACTGACCTTTAAAACTCAATTAAACAGAAAATCCAAAAACTGAAAAATCCCATCATTAGTGGATGCCCATAATGACATTCCCCCACCCCTCTTGGGGATGTCCTTTTTGAATGACCCCAAAGTATATGTTTTACATGTCATATATGCATGGGGTCCTGCTAGAAATGTGGGGACTTGATGATTGACAAGAAGCGCTTCCTAGTGTTCATAATAGGCAGTAGTCTACCAACTGGATTTGGTGGGAAATTTAAATCCCACAAGGAACAATTCACACCTATAGTTAAACAGTTCTCCTAGTTATGAGCAAAATTTCCATTAAATATTTATTTTAGTCATGGATTTTCTCTTCTGATGCTTAAAACATAAAATGTACCAGGTTGACACGTACAATATAGCTTTTTATGATGACAAACATTAAGCGTGGTCACTTAGTGGATCATAATTCTAGCCATAATCCAAATTAACAAAATGTGACCTCTCCAAATTACGTACGATTAACGAAAATCAAATTCATCGCCACATTTCCAATATCATTTAAATGAAGTGCTGTTGCAATAAATACAACTAACACATTCTGTAAAATATCACTTGTTACTTAACTGCATATTTTGTGTGAATGATAATCAATGTCCGTACCAAGCTAGTTAGGGTTATGGTAACACTATCGGCCTTTCATTCGGGAGAACTGGATTCATTTCCTAGGTTGGCTACCACGACTGAAGTTTTCCACGGTTGTTTCCAGTCCATTGCCATGATTCTTAATAAATTACCGAAAATAACACAAATCCGAGAAAATATAATCCCAATTGCCAGGTGGGCCGAGTCCCTCAATGCATGTGCACATACTAATCAATGTTCGTATATGCACACGTTCAAACGTCTGCCTAATAGTTATCCGAATCCGTTTTCGATAAGATTATAATCCACGCCGTGTCCACACCTAATGGTTTCGCGTTAAGGTTAACTAAAACTAGAATAGATCACAACTTCTCTTGACTCGTCTCGGAGAGCCATGTCGATGAATTATTAACCGCACTTAAAAGTACAAAAACAATAGGTAATCTATGTTAGGATGACTGATTTGTGCTTTTCGCATTTATTTCGAAAAGCAATAAAGGGTCTTATGAAAGGGGTGACCACATCGTGAACCAATCGAAAATCCAGCACAAGCGCACTATGCAGGCACGCATATCCCGTATTAGAGTGCCGAGGAAATGTCTTTGATCGCGAGATTCAAATGGAAATGTTGAACGCGCTTAATAGAAAAACTTGCAGCCAGTTTCGGCATCAATGTGCACTTCTTTTAGCCGGTGGCATATGTTCGTGGCCCACCGGAGGTCCTCTCTTCTGTGAATCTCGGAACCGTCGATTCTCGATGAATTCCAGAAGCCTATCCTGCGTCACCGGGTCAGAAATGCTTTTGCACACGGCTGTTGAGTATAAAAACAAGGCGTTAGCATGGTCAACATTAATTTGTTTTAAACTTAACAGATAAAGGCACTTACCCATAGCCGTTTTATGGCTGTTTGGGAAAGACTTGTCGGTTCGCTCCCTCATGAACTTCCACTGGTTTTCTTCGAATTTGCATTCGATTATCTTCTTGTCTAGCTTCCTCAGTTCCTTGGTAAGCTACAGGAGAAATACAAGAAATTCTCCCTTGTTAATTGTTCGTACAGGACTAAACGTTAGGTTCAACGTTAGAGGGGATAAAGTACCTTGATTTCGGAAAAGGGGTGTTCCCATCCACCTACGTATAACAATCCCTTCGTTTCCGGGATCATCCTAATGAAAACACTTTCTTTCAGTGAAAGACCCTTGACATACGACATTGAAAATGGGACCTCCAACCGAACCACCCAACCTACCCCGTTTGACTCTTTCTGGTAATCATCAACTTGAAATCCACGGAATTTAAGCTGGGTGGTTTCCACTTTAGCACATCTGGGCATGCACCAGGAACATAGGGCTGGAAACAGTAGAACAAATCGTAAATCGAGAGTTTCCAAAAAGATTATTCGGAAATGGTTTCATCGATGGCTTACATCTTTTGTGGGCTGAAACATGAGGCCGTCGTTTTCGTGGGACAACTGCTGCACGAACCTCTCGCCGAGGAGCTACAATAAGGTAACAAACGCTATGTTAAATTCTTCTTTGCATGATAATAGGCTATTTGACAAAAGCAAAAGTTTCTGTAAAACAATACTGCACCTCTTTTGTCATAGCCAAATCGTAGAAAGGCTTTTGGCGGAGGCTGAATGGCTCAGTTGTTTTGTCCAGCCTTCCGTCTATAACAGCTTGATTTCGAACCCCGACGATTTCTTTATCTATACATAGCATGCGCCGATCAAAGTCCGCTTTCCCGACATCTAGCCCTTCAAACTTGATGATGTCATAAACTAAGTAGCGTGGAACAGGTTGCGAGCCGACCTTATCGATAACCATCTCCTATAAACGATAATGTTTAGTGCGTGATGATCACTTCGTTCTAACATTCGAGTGCGTCTGGACCTACCCCATCCAGTAATGTGCCTACAATGTGCTCGTCGGGTTGCTTCCTTTTGGGAAATGTTATGTTCTTGACTTGGAAGACGCAATTGTCCCTGTCGATGAAGTAAACTTCGTTATGGCCATCAATCAGCATCATGTATCTGAAATGGAGGTCACCAACTGTTGACACGTGTTTTTCGATAGTTGACACCGTATGTGATTCGAGAATGAGCGCTTACCTTGTACCATCTGCTTTCCAGCTCACTTTGTAGGGCTTAGCATGCAACAGCATTATATTGTGGCAGTCCATTGAGACTGGCTGAAGCCCAGGGAAGCCAGCGTTCTTCCATCCACACATCTTCTGGCATTTACGCTGAATCTGAAGTAGTTTAGGCTGCTCCGTGATGGGGATGACGCCAGGCACACCTTCCATGAACGTTGGATTCTATAACGACAGATGCAAAGTGTTGGTTAAGCGGCGTTAGGGCCTAGAAAAAACATTTGTGGTAGGTCACAACCACCGTGGTAGACGTGTCAATGCTTACCTTTTTGTTATATTCCTTCCTTCTTCTGTGAACAGCTTCCACAACGTCGTCTCCATCCATGGGCTTCCCATTGCTGACTTTGTTTTCATCATCGTCCACACTATCGTCAAATTCTGTTGGAAATGTATCATATACTGAGCACTAACAAAATGGCCGTCTTCCAACGAGAATGACACTTATGTGATATCACAGATGCTTACCATTGCACCAATCTGGAAGCTGGGGAGGTAGCGGAGTGTCATCTGGGTCACCATATCGTATGAATAACTCACTCAAATAATCTTCCTTATATATTCCAGGCGGCCGAACTTTTTCGAATTCCTTAAGTGCAGCTTCAATACTAAAAAACGCATGAATTGACAAAGTTAACCAATGTTAAAAGTTAACGAAATTGTGTGCCATCAATACTTCTCAGGAAGCTTTAATTAAGAATGGAAAAAGTTGAATTTTTGTTTTTAAGCTACTTAAGACAAGTTTGGATTACCTCCATGACATGTTTTCCACTAAGTACGAAATGATCAAAAAGCCAGTGCGGTTAAAGCCATGAGTGCAGTGAATTCCTGAAAAAAAAAATAAACATGTCAAAATATGCATTAACATTCCCCTGCTAAAAAAGTAGCAACCTAGAGTATAGTCCAGTTACCTATAACTTCCAGTGGATTCTGCGATATAAAATTACTACATATTTCGATGAAAGCTCTGGTATGTTCTAACGAAGGACACTCGCCGTGTCCTCTGCACTGCAGCTTTACGTATCTAATTCCCGCTTCCTCAATGCTGGATTTGTCGTAAAATCGCGACGTGTTGGTTAGGTCAATCCAAAGTCCGACTTTCACCTATAATTATTATTCACGTTGAGCAAATATAATCACAAGAGCAGACAATTTATGGCTTTGCACTAATACGAGGCCTACCTTATAACTTGACATAGAGCCCAACAACATAGATGGATGAAATCTGCATTCTTCTTGGATCTGATCATCGTACTGAGGCCCAAGTGGGGTTTTGAAGGCCAAGAATTTGTCTGTGGAAAATGAGCATTCAAAAAGTGAATAACATGCAACGAATTCGCATTTGCTCGAAATGTCATTATGTTGCAAACCTATTATGAGGCCACTGGCTTTACGTGGACAATGTAGCCAGCGTGGAGGGACAGCATTTGGATTTTTTCTTCCACGATGATCCATTTTCTGGTCGATGCGTTAATCAACGAACGTACTACAATAACAACAACATTGACGTTATAGCATTAGTAATTGGTGATCAATTTAGTAACAATATATCAGCAAGTGATCCAATTAATATTTTTAAGGCTCCATTATATCAGTGTTGGGCAGTAAATGAGTAAACTGATGTATTTGAGTAACGAGTAAAAGATATTACGTACTGAGTACAAAGAGTAATTTGAATAAAAAAGGTACAAAAGTAATTGAATGCAAATGTATTACTATGTCCAAATTGAATACTATGGAGCATGATTCCACAGGTACTCGTAATCAGTACATTCTAATTATACTCTATAGTTAAGTAGAGTATAATTAGAATGTAATCGTCATCAGTACTCGCACTCATGAGTACAATTTGACCATCACTGCAATATATGCCCCACAAGTAACCTCGTATCCCAGAACAGTTTTTGTATATATGGTCTCAATTGACAATTGATATAGCATTCAACAACAAACTTATCAAACATGTTCAGTTTGCTCGTTCATAATATTATTCAAAGATGGAAAGGACCTGCCAAGAAACAAAATTATTGTTGATGACTGTATCTGGACAACAACATTGACATGTGCAGCATATTTAAACACTTGCTTTGCAATAGATGAACACAAACTGCATGAAACATGATTAATATATAAATTGCTAAACCTTTTGCAAGACACGTCACAGTTTATTCTACACGTATCTTGATGACATAAAACACATCTAAACACAATATCATACTTGTTAATTTTATTTTGAACACAGACAGCCATGTAATGCAAAACATCATAGACACGAGAACACGAACAGTACATTAACCCTTATGAAAAGTAGAGCAGCAAAATAATTTGGAAGAAACGTCACAGATTTTGCCACATGCATCTGGACGGCAACACAGAATATTCCTCCAGATTTTCACTTAAGATAACAATTTTAAGAAACAATAAACATAGGGCAAATCGAACGTGTAAAGTGGTTTACCTGGATTTTTTAACCATGATGACAGCACTAGGCCTACCACTCTGCGAATGGCAAAAAGAAGATCCAAACTATTTCCAATTCATCCCGTTTATCGGAAGACAGTTTTATAAACTGAACTAATATTATAACTACTAAAACTTACAACTGTTTGCTTTCGTTTTAAACCACTTTCGTATGTAGCAAAAAGAGGATCACACGTTCAGATACTTACGGTCCACGCACTAACTCGCATATGCGTTCTATGCATACCTTCTCCAATCATAGCAAAACGTTAGTATAAATTAAAAGAAAGAAACGTTGTTTCGTTCGATTTGTTGTGGCTTAATATTCAATAAATAACTATTATCGGTTTTAACAATGTTTTTAGTTAAAATTTCATATATCTTCTACCGTATACCCTTTGTTATATTGCGAAGGCTCATGGGAAATCAAAAGTTAAGGCGCTCCAGCTACACGGCGGTTCTGTGAAAAAGCTCTATTTCACCACGGCACGTGGAGAGGAGAGTCATACGCGTATGGGAATGTTATTTGAAAATTGGTTTTGATAATTCTTTATATTTATCCTGAAAATGAGGCCTGGTGCTAAACATAGCCGAGATGGAAACGAATCAGACGCAGAACTGGACACGAGAAGGCTGGTGTCAGAACAAAACAAGAAAAAGAAGAAATCTGGAGGATTCCAAGCTATGGGTAATTATATGGACGTTACTAAAAATGTCAACTAAGTCTTGTAAAATAAGGACATACTAATGGTTATGAAATAAGGGTAAACTAATGATTGTAGAATGCGTTAGTAATATCTTGTACTTACTACGGTGACTACGTAAACCGATTTTAGCTTAATTTGCTGTGTGATGTAAACCTGCCAAGAAACTTGGGACACTTGGCTTGAATGGCATCTGGTCTGGCTGCAAGAAACTTGGGACACTTCCTGGCTGGAATGGTATTTCCGGTCTGGCTGGGCGGTGTATTATTAAACCTGGTAATGTCCTCAGGTTACTGCGAACGTTAGAGGAAGCTCGATTAGTTTTTATTTGCATAATGTTTGTATAAAGATAAATTTCATGTCTTTATACAACTTGTAAATACGTATTCTGATGGCATACTTTGAGTTTTGGTGAACAATGCAGTGGAAATGGTAGCTAGGCGGGTGTTTGGAAATGTATGGGATGGGCCTAAGTATGTTTCAAAAAAATTGCTGGAAACCCTACTTTTCAACAAAATTAAAGACGTTAATGGGGATCTGGACTAAAATGGTCAGGGAGTGGGGGTTTGGTCCATTCTTGAAGGAATTTCGGGGACGTCCTTTTTGAATGGCCCTTAATGAATCTTTACCTGTCGATGCCTTGGTCTTAGATGCTTTTGAGTTCTGCTTCGAGAATTTGCACTACACTTGGGTTATTTAGTTGCTCATATTCATTTAACTTTTTTTCTGTAGGCTTGAGTCATGCAGTCTTCAAAGGGATTATCCGTAAAGGCTATAAAGTGCCGACACCGATTCAAAGAAAGGTTTGTCTTACTTAATAGCCATCCTTCTGGTTGTGCAATGAATTAACAGATTTATTGTAATCTCATGCCATGTTTTTGGTTATTAAAAAAAAGTTGATTTCACTTTGCTCATTTGCTTTAGTTCCGAAATTGCTCAGACACCAACTACTAATTCTACCAATGATATGTAACAGTTATTAATTAGGCCACTAAATTGCTCCTAAAATGCAAAATTTTTACTAAAAGAACAACACAAAGTTCATTCAAAGTTGTATGTACAAAAGATTTAATGTAAATTCATTATGCAGTATTGAAATCTTCAAGTTTGAAATCGGCTATTTTTTATAACCGCCTAATATTACTTTTATTTACTATCATTTGTTTATAACTGATTATAAGATATTGACATGCACGTTTTTTATACAACAGTGTATACCTATTATCATGGAAGGCAAAGATGTCGTAGCTATGGCCAGAACTGGAAGTGGTAAAACTGCTGCCTTTCTCATTCCTATGTTTGAGCGTCTTCAAGCAAGAAAGGCGTCAACAGGAGCCCGATGTCTGATAATGTCGCCAACACGTGAACTAGCCCTGCAAACATTAAAATTTACCAATGAGCTGGGAAAAAATACTGGATTGAGATCAGTTGTCATACTTGGAGGGGATAGGTATGCTGAAAGACCCATTTTATTTGAAAATACAGTAGAACCCGCTTAAGAAGTTTTCCCATTATTTATATTGTCGTAATCTTATTTGTATTGTGTTTCCTAAATACTTCCATAGAATGGAAGATCAGTTTACAGCAATCCACGAAAATCCAGATATGTAAGTACTTTCATTGCCAACGAATGCAAATTTTTCTTTGGTTGCTGTACTCCCTAGGCACCTCAAACAAATCCGTTTTTTCAGTATTATAGCCACTCCTGGTCGTTTTCTACACGTGGTTATGGAAATGGATCTGAAGTTGAGTGAAATTGAGTACATGGTATTCGATGAAGCTGATAGGTAAATTTTGTTTTAGTTTCACATTTCCAATAGCTTGAATATTGCGTTTTTGTTTAAGATTATAAAAAACCAAATCCATTTCTTTGTCAGGTTATTTGAAATGGGCTTTCAGGAACAGTTGCGAGAAATAATCAATCGCCTGCCCGACACTAGACAGACTCTTTTGTTTTCTGCCACCCTACCAAAAGTGTTGGTGGATTTTGCCAAGGCAGGTTTAAGCGATCCAATTCTGATACGATTGGATGTCGACAACAAACTCAACGATAATTTAAAGGTATTTTTTCAATAAGAGTACAGTATAATTCAAATAAGATGTCCCCACGGTAGATTTCTTCGCGGGGTTGTACCATATCTGTTTTTCTGTGTACTAATTTGTGTGTTAACGCATGTTTGTATAGTTGGCTTTTATTGGCTGCCGCACGGAAGACAAGATAGCAGTGTTGCTGCATTTCCTGAAGTGCATCGTGAAACCGGGAGAGCTGACAGTGGTTTTTTTGGCTACCAAGCACCACATCGAGTATCTCGCTTTGGTTTGTGTGACGTTTTGTTGTTTTCTTGCCATTTGCTTTCATTGCTTTCCGTTACTTTTATTTTAAGTTTGTCCCCTTTTTTGCATTCAGATTCTCGAAAAAGCGGGCGTTAGCGCCACATACATATACAGCAGCTTAGATCAGTTTGCCCGGAAAGCTAATGTACTAAAGTTTCAAAAAAAGAAAGCCTCCGTGCTCCTGGTTACTGATATTGCTGCTCGTGGTATCGACATCCCGCTTTTGGATAACGTCATCAATTTTAATTTCCCTGCTAAAAGCAAACTCTTTGTGCATCGTGTTGGTTGGTTCACCATTTAATTTTTCACAAAAAAAAATTATCCGCGGAATCTGGTAGTCAGGTTCTCATCCGAATTTTTTTTTCCAAAATAGGTCGTGTTGCTCGAGCTGGGCGATCTGGTACAGCTTATTCGCTCGTTACGCCAGAAGAAATGCCTTATGTGATGGACCTCCATTTGTTTTTGGGAAGGCCGATGCAGTATGCTACTGTTGGAGGTGCTTCGACTGGTTAGTAACAATGCGAGTTTGTACTTCCTTACATCTTTATTGTGAGGACAAGTTTATCTGATAAATTACATATTAAATGACTGTTATTTAAGAGCATTGTTGAACTTTCAGATTGGAATGGATTGTACGGTTTGGCACCGCAGAGCATCATTGATGAAAACGAGGAATCCCTTCAGATTTGGCAGAGTGGATCGGTTGACTTGGTGAGTACATAACAAGTTAGCAATATCATTTAATGATCGTTTGTATGTTTGTTTGTGTTTGTGTTTTTGAAACACGTTTACAGAAATATCTGTAACGTGTTATACTTGATTCTGTTATATTAAATGCTGTTACCGAACACTAATATACTGCATAAGATTTGTATGTAATTACATAATTGTTTATTTAGGAAAATATGAAACGCGTTTGTAGCAATGCATACAAACAGTACGTGAAATCACGTCCCTTACCATCGACAGAGTCCGTACGGCGAATGAAAGGAGATTTGCAAATACATAATGTAAAAACCCATCCATTGTTTGGTACGAAAAAAAACATTTAGATTTTTTTTTGTTAAAATTATAAATGAAATTCTAACGAGTTTTTTGAAATAGGTGATTGTGACGGTGAAATGGAATCTGAAAGGGCGAAGATCTTGGAGAGCATGAAGTTTTACAAGCCTCAAACAGTTAGTATATTAAGAAAATTCCAAAATGACGAAGTAATGTTCGTGTACATGTCATCTAATTAAATTTATATATTTTTAGACCATTTTTGAGGTGAATTCAACGTCAAAAAATAGTTCTCTGGCAGTTATGCAACAGATTCGTGCCAGACATGCCAATGCAGTCCAAAAGCATCATGATAAACTTAAAGAACGCATAGAGCAAAAGGAGCTCAACGAAGCTCATCATAAGGAGGCCAATCCTTCTTGCGATGCACCGCAGGAGGATATTGAGGTATCATATTCTGAAAATCATTGTTTAAAGCTCTTGTTTACATGTACCAGCACAGCAATTGTTTGATAGTGGCTAGAGATGTTTTATTATACCTTGGCAAAAAAAGCAAAAAATTCCATAAAGTTACCTGTGACAGGCATACATGTTTGGTACCGTGTCACCAAGTTTCTTATTAGTTGTCAACAATTTTTCTCGGCATCTATTTTAGGAAGCATTTTCAACAATTTTGTCATCGAAGAAGAGGAAAGCAGAAAGTACCGGAACTTTCAAGGTAAAGAGAAAGAAGACTATAGAGCAAGTTACTGATTTTAAAGACAAGGAATACTATCTGCCATACAAGGCTAGCGACCATCACTCTGAGCAAGGGTATGTACTTTGCTAATTTGCGGAACTAATTGTTTAGTTTACAGTTAACCCTGAGCTTACATTTCTCTTAAACTCACCTCTGAATCTAGACTCGGGCTCGATAAGCCTTCCTTTGTACAACAAGCAAGCGGTGCCGTGCTCGATTTGACCGGAGACGACTTGAGAGACATGCGGAAAAACAACAGCCAGATGCGATGGTAAGTGAACCGCTTGATGGCAGGATTTCAAAGATTCCAGAAACGCTATGTACTCATTCTCGTTAAACGGTAAATTTGCAGGGATCGCAAGAAGAAGAAGTTTGTGAACGACGGCGGCAACGTGAAACGCACGAAACGTATAAAAACTGAAAGTGGCGTGTGGATTCCAGCATCGTACAAAACCGATGTGTATCCTTACCTACTTTACGCAGTTTATGTACCAAAAAATGTTCACCCTATTCCCTCGATTTTATGTCAAGCTATTTTTCTTAACGCTTTCTGAAGGTATAAGCAGTGGCAGAAGAAATCAAAGGTTGAGCATGCGGACGATAGCGATGCTGGTAGCGACGGGGATGCGCCTGGTCGCCAGAATTTTACGATTCCAAGAAGTATGTTTTTTAATCTTTTGATTTCACATATAGCTCGTTTTTTATATTCTCAAACTTTAAGTGGAGTTTTAGGGTTTTACCAAGTCTGCTTATTTAGTTGCTGTTAAGCTGTTAGTTTTGGGAAGCAAAATGCATTTTCTCATTAATTTTTTAGGTTTTGTTTTAAATTGGTTTAACAGTAAAACTTAAGTTACCTGATGTAGATTTGTTTATTACAGCTCTGGATTACATAGGAATTTTTAAATTCCTCCATTTATTTAAAAATTAATAAATACATGGGGGAATCTTAAAATTCTACATTATTAGTGCAGCACAAAACACTTCGTTGAATGTGGGGCAAGTTAAGTTTTACTGATAAAATAATTAAAAAACAATAATTGACGAGTACGATTTTTGCATTGTCGATATAGGGTTCAGAGACCATTTATTAATTTAACGTTAAAATAATTCCTTAAATCGGAAATTGACGAATACAGTTTTTTCATTGTCGATACAAGTTTCTGGAAAGCCTTAAGGGGTCAATTTAAAATTAACGTTTGTTTCCGCTACACCCATGCCTCGCTTTACAGCCTAGATACGTTCTATAAAGTGGAAAGCCGTATAACACAGTTATTTCTGCATTGTGATTTTCATTCTTTTTCCTTCTTAAACGAAGTGAAACCCATAAGTTGTTTTATTAATAACCAAATCCGACCTTTTTTTGTGCAAATTGGGGCAACTTATCACATTTTTTTGGCCACTTTCTTTAACTACAGCATTTTTTTTTTTGGCCGTATAACAAAACATTGTGGGCCGTAAATCGAAAAAGTGCCTAATTAAAAAAGGCCATTATAGCGAAGGGCTGTATACCGAGGTATAAGTGTATTAGTATGAGAAATTCATTCTACGAATTATGAAATCTATCAAACAAAATCTACTAAAATGCGAGTTTGTCCCCTTTGAATAGTGATAGAAAATAAATATGAACTTAAAAGCAAGTTTTCCAGGAAAAGTCGATTGATGCATCTGTTTAGGCATCCAGGTGTATGATCAATATTTTCTTTAAAGATTTCTCTATTTGTATTGTCAAAACTGAAGTTTATCAGTTTCCATTTTCTAGAAACATGAAAACAGAGTTCATGTGTGCACCTTAGTGGTTTATGCAATGAAGGAAAGGTTTTATTTTTGTTTGCTAATCACACGTTCTTTGCAGGATGGCGAAACAACCTAAAACCAAAGCAAACTGGACAAGGACCAAATAAGCGAGAGTTGAAAAACAGTGAAGAAATTATGAAAGCAAGGAAGGTTCACGCCAAGAAGAAGTACCGCGAGAAAAAAATTCAAGAAACAAAGGCCAGAAAAGCTGCCAAAAATAGAGGAAGGCGATTTTAGGGTCATGTAATAAATCGGAATATGTGTTGATTGCAATAACAGTTCATTAAAGGAATTCGGTGAGTTGCAACATAAGTTTCATTCATCCTGTTTAAAAAAAAATACATATCCGTAATCCAAGTTGGCGTGACACTGCAAGGTGGAGATAAGATGATAAGATTTCCTTTGTGACTTATATTTGCAAAAATCCTTGTCACTATTGACTTGTAGGGTCCATTGGAAAATGAAACACTTTATCCAAGGTTTTTCTAGTATGGCTCTAAAGCAGTGTTTTGGCAGGAGTTTGTGAATGGGTCAAACAAGTTGCTTTTGCAATTGAACCCAGATAAGATGCACCTGCTTAAGAGCCCATGGATTACACGTTAAATGTTCCCTTTTATAGAACTCCTTGCTTTCATTTCTACGATGCCCAAACTGAAGATACCAGGAGTAACAATCCATTTTTGCCTGTTTTACAAAGTTTCATTATACAAGCATATGCTCAAACTACTGATATAAGTGATATATATATATATATATATATATATATGGTGCATGGTAACACGTTGATTATGCATGTCAGTCAGTCGTTAGTTAATGTGGATTCATGCATCTGTCAAATATGGAATTCCACACTACAAGTATGGTGTGGAAGTGCTGTACCTAAAATGAAAAACTTAACGGGCGCTGTATGGTTTATAGAAGTGTTTTTAACATAAAGATAGAATTGTAGAATTTCAATATTTTAGAAAAATAGTTGTTTCCATGTTTAGAGGTCCTTTCCTTAAAAATGGGTTATCCAGACCCCAGACTACCCTGTAATCTGTCCCTTAAATCCTATGCTATGCACGTGACCTTAGTCAGGCCATCATCCTGGTTAACCTACTCAAGTTAGCCTAATTAGTCTGGGGTACATATTGGATTAGCATGTACAGTAGGCAAAAAAAGTATGAGAACACCATGATTTTTGTTGTTCATAGCAAACTGAAATGGAGTACATTTAAACAGTCACATGTATTATATTGCTTGCATTACAAATATTATGTAACAACAAAACAACATTTAAGCTGGATCACAACCCTACCACTTTCAATGGGGGAAATTTTAAAACACAATTTCAGCCAAACAAAAAGAGATCTCGATCGATTCTCCTCCCACTTATTCACCAACCGTTTCACTCTATTGTCGGACTTAGCCCATGTCCCCTTTTTGCATGCATCGAAACCCAGGTGAACCCCAAATTTTTTCACTCTTTTCTGCCAGTTAGTCCTCCACCCTTGACCCCTGAGTATCTCATACACCTGCCTAGCTGGATGTTCTTTGCTCCATTGCCACAATCTTGTTAGCTTTCCAACCCATTCCCCCATTTCCCCTTGTAGAGCCTCCATTGCTGTGAACCGATTTGCTCCCAGAGCCAACCTATCATTCTTCCATTGTAAACAATCCATTTCCTTATTTACTATCCCTGCGAAACACAGTACATCATTTCCGTATGTTATAGCTGGGATGCCTACACTCTTCCACACTTCTCTAGTAATCTCATATTGGGAGAATGATTGAAAGGCCAATTTTCGCAGAAGCCCCCCCACTCGAGCTGCCTTGGTATGTATTTTCCCTTCCATTTGATCCAGATAGTTCTTACCTTCGTGCAATATTACCCCTGAGTATTCATACTCCGATACTCGCCTGCCCATACTTCCACTTAGGGTCCAGGAGAAGCTGTCCCCCTCTCCCAGGTCCCCCCTTATTACTAAAATCCCCGATTTATCTTGCCCATATTCCAGTTTGCAGACACTAACACCACGCCATCACAGAATAGGAGGGATGGCAACTGTGGCGCACCTATTTTATAACCTAATTTTGACGTTCTTAACCTTATCCCTAGTTCATTAATGTAAATCGAAAACAGCAACGGAGATAAAGGACAACCTTGTCTCACTCCTTTGTTCACCGCCATTCCTTCCGTTTTGAATTTTCCCCACTGCATCATGTACAATTTGAGTATACACCTCTCACTGCGGAAACTATCTCCTTAGAGATACCATGTCTCTGCATAGCCCCCACAACATGTCTCTATTTACATTGTCGAATGCCCCCTGTATATCCAGAAACGCCAAGAAGAGAGGTTCACCCAGCTTTCCTGCTATCTCCATCAACTGAGTGATCACAAACACGTTGTCACTTCCTCTCCTCCCTTTTCGAAAACCATTTTGGAAGTCTACCAGATGTCCCCCATTTTCAAGCTTGATCTGTAGTCTAGCCCTCAGCATACTTGCATAAAGTTTGAATGCACAACTGCTTATAGCCACCGGCCTATAGCTGCCTAAATCCGTTTTTTCCTTCCCCTTTGCCTTGTGTACCAGAACCACTCGCGTAATATCCCAATCCGTGGGTATCTTCCCTCCCTGTACACATTCATTAAAGCAACCCAGCAGAGTCTGCATCCCTTTTCCTCCCTGGTGTTTAAAAAATTCATTCGGTATGCTATCTTCCCCTACGGCATTCCTGTTTTTTAGTTTCTTAGTTGCCTTTGTCATTTCTTGCATATTAAATTCCAACATTCGCCCCGCCTTTGTGTTTCTGGCCTACTGAATTTCCAATTCATTCTCTACCATTACTTTTTGTATGTTATCCTTATCCCTAAAACCTTTCCCGTATGTACGTAGTATATCCCATATGCTTTTGCTGTCTGTTTTTAGAGTTCCACTCTTATCTCGTAAACCTTGCACTTCTACCTGCGCTGTCCTTCTTTTGCTCTTAACAAACTGCCAATACTTTCTACCTGCATCTCAACCCCCTCCCATGATAGACATCCATAGTGTCCTATCTTGTTCAGCTATGCTTTCTGCCACTAATGTTTTTGCCCTGTCCTTCTTGTCTTTATAGAGCGCCCGGCGAGCTTTATAGCCTACGTATTTCCCATTTTTAATTCCCTTCAATGCTCTCTACACGCTGTTTACATGCTCTTTTCTGCTGTTGGTCCTTTGAATCTTATTTGATTCCTCCCACTTTCAAGTATACCCTTTTGCCATACATGGTACCCAACCCTTTGGACCCCTGTTAATCTCTCCCTAACATACCTTTCAAACTGCCCCAATCTGTCTCCTCCCTAATTGCCCACCCTTTCTGGCCTAGCTGCTTAATCCGTTCCTCCTTTTGTTTCCTTTCCCTCCCCACATCTATGTCTATCCTAAGGAGATGATGATCCGAATCTATCCCCGCCTCATTTATATCGTCTACTAGAATGTTTGCATCCCTATGCACTAATCTATCTTCAAGTAGGATATAATCAAGATTGTATACTACTACTACCCCATTTGTCCACGTACCCTTTCCCCTACATTCAGGCATCAAATTTCCGATGATTAAGTTATTTTTGTCTGCAAAGCTGCGCAAGCTTGCTCCAAGTCGTTCTGCAAACAAGCATAAATATCTTTATTCCCTTCCTTATCCGTACCCTCCACTGCCATGTAAACCGTGCTAATCGCTAGCTTCACACTTGCACCATGCATCAACATCCACATATGCTCCTTGTGTAGAAGTGTGCATGCATAGGGGGGAAAAATGGGACACAGTAATACTATATTACACTTTTCCCACCACATTGAATGCAATACATCAATTAGCATGTCCTCAAAATA
>JAQGBW010000543.1:0-39229 GCA_034698625.1 Julus scanicus | reverse complement strand
TTACTCCTGA
Source organism: Julus scanicus (assembly GCA_034698625.1). Taxonomy (NCBI): domain Eukaryota; kingdom Metazoa; phylum Arthropoda; class Diplopoda; order Julida; family Julidae; genus Julus; species Julus scanicus. The sequence goes on along the minus strand of JAQGBW010000543.1, from coordinate 39,219 downwards.
TCCACCGTGAAAATATCCGTCAGGCAGTTGTCTACTCTGACTCAAAAAGCTGTCTGGACAAACTTGCGTCACCAGTTCCTTCACTGCATCCTGCACACAGTGCTATATTACAAATTCACCATCGCCTCCTTACCTCCGGACATTCCATCCATTTTTGCTGGGTGCCCAGCCACATGGGCATCTCTGGAAATGAAGCTGCTGATCGCGCTGCTTCTAAAGCCATAAAGCAGAGGCCGCGGAAAGTACGCCTTCCTTACCAGGACCGCAGATCTGCCATCAAAAAAGCCATATCTTCGCAATGGGCCTCACAATGGGCCTCCGAACCCTTGAACAAACTTTATCGCCTGCAACGTTCTCCTCGTCCACTTCCTGTCCCCTCTAACCTGTTACGCAGTGAATCTGTCCTCCTTTCCCGCCTACGTCTTGGCCACACTCAACTGACCCACTCTTTTCTCCTGTTAGGTGACCCGCCTCCTAAGTGCTCTCACTGTTCCGTGCGCCTAACTGTATGCCACCTGCTTCTGCATTGTGCCCACTTTGCAGATGCCAGGCAATCTACATTTGGTCCATTCCTCTCAGACCGCCCTGCCGAGTTGAGAGATCTTCTTGGCAGCGACCGGCTGGTGCCTTTATCCTCCCTTGTGGCTTACCTGTCTTCTTGTAATCTCCTACCAACCTCTCTACATGCAATATGATGTCTTCTCCTCCGTGTTCAATGCTCACACATGTACTTGTCGGGCATCTTTAGCCTTTATGGCTCTTTGCCCTAAAATCCCACCCACACACACACACACACACACACACACAAGTGGATCCTTTATTTCAAACTTGTGAAATCATGGCGAGCTTCAAGGAGAACTATTATTATTTTTAGATAACTAACTGTTGGTATAACATCAATTATACACTGTGAGCCATAAACAAGTAGAACCCATTAAAAAAAATCCCAACTTCTTGAAAAATGCTTGATAAACTAAAAATGAAATTTGCCAATTACATAGAACAATAGTGTAGTAACAAAAATGAATTATAAAACGTGTTAAAAATGTTCTCTGGTGGAGTTTACACAAGCCCGGAGTTAAATTCGCCATTCTTTGATTGACGAATCGGTTATACGCTGGTCGAGTTCAGTCCATGGTTTCTTAATTCGCAGTTTCAAGTCTTCGATATTATATTAATCTTCGATTTGTAAAGATTTTCCTGGAGAACTTTCCAAATTTTATAGCCCACTGGATTCAATTCCGGACTGCTTGATGGCCAGTGGTTGGATATCTTGTAGAAAAATGATAAATTCTGAGATTTGGCGCATGTCCGAAAGAAGGTTTTTGTCTAACACTGTTGTTTTATGTAAGTGCCAAATTTCATTCAAATCGAAGCACTATTCACGAAGTTCTGATTTTTTTTAATTGGGTTCTACTTTTTTATGACTAACAGTGTAAATTTGATTTAGACATAATATGATATTAAGTGGATCCTTTATTTCAAACTTGTGAAATCATGGCGAGCTTCAAGGAGAACTATTATTATTTTTAGATAACTAACTGTTGGTATAACATCAATTATACACTGTGAGCCATAAACAAGTAGAACCCATTAAAAAAAATCCCAACTTCTTGAAAAATGCTTAATAAATTAAAATGAAATTTGCCAATTACATAGAACAATAGTGTAGTAACAAAAATGAATTATAAAACGTGCTCAAAATGTTCTCTGGTGGAGTTTACACAAGCCCGGAGTTAAACTCGCCATTCTTTGATTGACGAATCGGTTATACGCTGGTCGAGTTCAGTCCATGGTTTCTTAATTCGTAGTTTCAAGTCATCGATATTATTAATCTTCGATTTGTAAACATTTTCCTGGAGAACTTTCCAAATTTTATGGTCCACTAGATTCAATTCCGGACTGCTTGATGGCCAGTGGTTGGATATCTTGTAGAAAAATGATAAATTCTGAGATTTGGCGCATGTCCGAAAGAAGGTTTTTGTCTAACACTGTTGTTTTATGTAAGTGCCAAATTTCATTCAAATCGAAGCACTATTCACGAAGTTCTGATTTTTTTTAATTGGGTTCTACTTTTTTATGACTAACAGTGTAAATTTGATTTAGTCAAGTATTGTATTCCCATTTTTAACATTGAAATTATTGTTATTATCGTTTGGTATAATATTTTTCATAATTTTCTCTTTGGAGGAACACCTAATTTTTTATAGGGGCAGAGAAAACCCTAGAATAGTGTTTAATTTCCCGAGGAATTTTCTTCAAATACTTGTTGTACTTTTGTTGAATATTTTTGGAAGTTGGCAAGGGGTGAAATAAATATAGTGAACACTTGTTACATATAAAACATGATTGGATGTTAAACCACTTTTTCATTTAAATATAATCTGAATACTGTTTGGGTCTAAATTGAGGAACAAATTACCCCCATAAACATCTATAATTCTTGCAAAAGACTGGTCAGAATTTGTACGAATAATTCCATGAATGATTAAGTTTCATTGAAGACAACGCGATAAATAAGTGTATTTTCATGTATCTCTGGATTTTTAAAGTGTTAATAAGAGGCCGGTGGGAATTTTTACTGATGGGAGAAATTCCATAAGTGACGGCTCTTTTGGATGAGAGTTTAAACCGAGGTCTGGTGTTGATTGTTGGACGTTAAAGACCCCTCGAGAGGGGGTTGAAGTCCCCCCTCGTAGGCTAAATTCCCAGTTAGGTGTTAAAGGCTCATCCCCTGGCGTTGGTGTTTAACCCTCGTGTTGCAGAAATAGGTCAACGTTAAAAATCATGCAACCAAACAAACAAGTGTTAATAAGTGTAAACTTTTGTGATCTATACATGTTGTAGTAGAGCTAAGGTTCATCGAACCAGCATGAGATGGCACCATCGATTAAAAATGTCGTATTGCTATCAATTTTATATTCGTATATCTAAACAATATTTGAGCCGGTGCAACTTTAAGTATATATGCTGATGGTTTAATGGCGTATAAATAATTATGGTTTAGAAATTGATTTTGGTTTAGTTTGGTTAAATTTCTGACATGCATTTCGTTGAATCAACTTATCGAAGCTATAGGTAACTCAATAAGTAATGTATGAAATGCGTCTTTCCTGGCTAGACGAATGAAGCCATTATCAACCAATTAGGAGCGACGTATGTCTAGACAGTGCATCCCTACAAGCAAGACTGACTGGGTTCTGTTGACAATATCACGTGTCATTGTATAGCTTTAATATTACAAAAGTTACATTTTTTAAACATTATTTAGGCCAATGAAATCGTTGCAACGAATCGTATTGAGCGCACAATTTTTTAATGCAGAAATACAAACATGTTTACTTAATAAACATTTCTTATTGTATATGAAAATTCATTTTTTTTAGAAAACCTTTTTGTGGCTAAACAAATTTATAGTGTTTACGAGTCAATTTGTATTTACAGTAAAATATACAGGTTTTTTTTGTACACATTATCTTGGATTTTAACCAAATTACTGTGTTTACATGAGCACTGAAAGTACATTAAAAAGAGATGAATAAAAGTACCAAGTCATTTCGTGGTTGAGTTTACATGACAAAAAAAATTGTTCAATACCCACAAGCCCGTTCTGTAAAATATAACAACCAAATGCTTCTTACCCACAAGCCCCTCCAATTTCCCTCCATTTCCCTCCAAAATTGTTATTATTGTCGAATCACTTTTAGCTTTAACCAGAAATGTCGTCTGCTAATATACATTTAGGTGATGTACTTCCAATGAAACAACCCCCATGCCCATTCTCAAAGTAAGTATGCTCAGATTAAAGCAAAGTACTTTTAAGAGTCCATGTAAATGCAGTAATAGTTTCCGAATAGTTGTCTCATTACTAGCATTACACAACATTGTTCAATACATTGCAAAATCTCTGTTATAAAAGCAATATTTATGGCAATTGTATTATAAATACAGATCATAAGGTTTTTTTTTGGGTGTGCCTGATTTATGAAATCCTATAGTGTATTGTATTATATTTGAAAACAACAGAATTGTTGCTTTAATTTACATTCTTGTCTATTTCCAGTGCCACCTCAACGACCAACAATCATGGATATAAAAGGGTTGGAACTCAGCAGCGTTGTGGGTCCTTACAATGAGGGCGCTAGTCTAGTCCTGTCTTGTGAATCTGGTGGAGGTAAGTTACATTTTCATGCTTAAACATCTAAAAATTCTATAATATCCATTTTGGAAGTTCTGATGGTTCCTCTTCAGAACATATCGGTTTCATTGGAGTTCTCCATAGATGTCATCAAGTACTGTTATGCAAGTTCAAACGGTTTTATTAGCGCAATATTATGATAATGCAAAAGTCGTCAATACGCGAAATGCTAGTAAGTTAGATAAGGGCTGTCCGTACCTATTAAGTAAGGCTGGAGTCGTTGAGTTCAACCATTTGATCGTTACATTTGTTCCATTAGCCCTGTGATTGTCGTGCTACAATGCGACCAGATTTATTCCGTTATGAAATGCATCAGAGGTGGCTCCAGTATGTCGCATTCTGCCCATTTGTTATCTTTCTACATTAGTATCACGGCTGCAGTCATGAATGCCGTGCGGCTATAAACAACTTTTTGATGGTCTGTGTGGCCTTCCCAGAATTGGATTAAACTCTGCCGAACTTGCATTCAGTTCTCTCTCCATTGTCCATTTGGATAAAAAATGGAAATGGAGGAGAGCCTTTACTACCAACATTGTTATGAAGGTTTTATTAAACCACGTTTTGCAAACAAGCACAATGTACAAGGAAGTGTATAGTTTCCTTTGCTGGTGGCATCTGCCAAGATAATAAACACTGCATACATTAAGATGATGAGCTAAGATGAATTCTGCTTCATTTTATTCTCCCACCCCAAGCAATTTCAATACTCCACTGAGGATTTCACATGATGATGAAAGTGTTAAAAGATGGCCAAAGGCCAGGGTGGTAGTTACCATATGCTGCTAAATGGTCATAGAAAACATGACTTAATTGTCATTTCTACCGTGTAAAGTTTGTAAACAGCCCATTCGCAATAGGGTTGAATTTTCTCCAAAAAAATTACTGTGAACCAATATGTGGATCAACTTTAATTACCATCTTCCCAGTATAGTTCAAAAGTACTTAATCAAGACCTTCTCATTGGATCAGCAAGTTCAACACTCAGTCTCATAAAAAAATATCATTTTATGTAAATATGCAAAACGCTTTAGGAAAAGCAAGCAAGTGGGGGAGTATTGGGGATAGATCCCCCTCCCGAAATCCAATAAAGTTTACAAATTTCAACCCGAATCCGCCAATTTGTCGCGATTTTTGGACCATATTTCCCCCCCGAAATGTGATCATCCCCCCTCCACCGAAATGTGATCACATATGCGGCCTTGGCAAAGAGTTTATTATGTTACTAGAATAAACGAGTAAACCGGCGCAGAACGGGTGCGCAGTATACCTCAATAGCTTAATTATTGCTTTTTATATAGATTTATTTCGAAAAATGTATTTGTGCCATTTGTTTAACAAGGCGGTTTTTCCGAAAATGTTATTTATTTCTCCAAATAATAATAATAATAATAATAATGAAGAATTAATAGCCTAGCTTGTATAGTATTACTTGTACATTTTCCCCTATGCATCCTGGCAACCAATATTTTAGACCGATTCAGCCACTGATATCTGGAATTTAGTTTGACCGATCAAGTTATTAACCTATGTATTACATATAGGTTTTATTGTATAGAATTTAATAACATTTTAATTACCGCGTTTTCTCTGGACAGCATTAAAATGCATTGTTGTAACTTATTGAAATTAAAACAATCTAATAAGCGTGTTTTCCCTAATAGCGATAGTCACGCAACTAATTCTATCTATGCAGAAAAATGATATAATTTTGAAGGACGTTTCATTTTTGTTTTTGTGCTAGTTATAAGTATATGTTTCCTGCCAGTATTAATATAACAAAATTAGCTATATATTAGCGAAATTAAATAGCTCCAGCCGTGTCTATGGACAGAGCCATAAGGGGCTAATACAGAACTTATTATCCAGAAGGAATTTAAATAAAGCGTCGTTAACTGCCGCTACAAGATGACATTCAGGATAAGTTGCATTCCATTTCTTTCCCGCCCAAGAAAAATTGGCAAAATTTGGTTAGTCATGCATATATACACTCTCGTCGCCCATGCACACATGATGTCCTTTAATAATTGGTTTTAAATATAAATTCATAAGTAAATGTTATACAGATGTGTTTTAGGGAACTGATGCCCTTTTGTAAAGTGGTAATTCGTATAGCAAAGTGTTTCTGTATCTTTCGTTTCCTGAGACAAATGTTTCGGCAACAAAAGCGTTTAACGAATTTCGGTCAACTGAAGTTGATGACTCGCGAAACATTCAAATTTCAGCCAATTTCAGAAAAGGCTATTCTGCAAGCAAGCTAGCAAGCACAGTGCGCAAACAACTTTTGCATAAACACGACGATAGCGCTTCCAAAATTGCCAGTTTTCCGGTTGGCTGTAATGAAGGTTTGCGCGTAAACAGCAGTTTGAAAATAGAGATCTTTTAGAGCAATTTTCTTTCGAAATGTCCAATTCCACGGATCATGTCACTCAATTTCGTGGACATCCCCAAATCCTCCTAACAACTCAAATATTGGTTTGATTGTCCTGTCCTCGGGGGTGGCTTTACAAGTTTTCACGATGAAAGACAGGGGGAGAAAAACGGATGCCTATTGTCGAGTGGCCGATTTTGTACTACAACTAGTAATTTGTTTGTTTTTCCTGCATCGGTATTTCGCAGTTTCCTCCAATGTGCCAACCATACGATGCTCCATTTCCACTAGCAATAACTCAAATCTTTTTTTTTTTAGTTTCCTATCTCTTCTGCAAAAAAATCCGAATGTCGTTTTATGTCCATGTTTGAATTCTTATTCCCACGTTGACATATCCCACTAAGTCCAGTTAAAAAAAGAATAAAAAACGCTTTGCAAAGATCACACCATTTTTATACTAAAGAAATCAGTTGAGTAAAGCCTGCATATCGTTCTAAAATATATCTTGAATAGCTAGATCGATACATGCACTATAGACAGTGATGCAGAAAACTATCATTCAAATGAATTTTATTCAGTATTCTCTGAATTCTTATTTTATGATGCAAGTCTGATTTTACGATTTATCTAATAGACAAAACTGAAAAATAATTAAAATGATGGAATTAAATTAATTTATGTGAACAATTGAAATCAGTATATATGTTTTAGAATTTATTTTATGATCAGAACATTAGTAATATGCTAAAGCTGCCAAATTTACAAAGCTTTTTGATGAATAGGGATATCATTTAATTTTAAAAGTAGTTTAATTAAAGCTAAGAGGGTAGAATTTGAAATTTGTACGTTTTTGAAATGCAAATTGCAATACGAAAAAACATTTGTAGGATACATATATCTTAGTTGTTAATTAACAAATCAGAGCAAATAAATAAATATCAAAGACTTAATTACCGACTTTGTAGATTAAGATAATCGAATATTTGAATCAAAGTTCAAATAAGAATATTTTGGGAGTATTAAATAAGAAAAATTATGACTTAAATTAATATCATGTGTAATTAATGTCTATCGTTTTTCTGTACTATTATTCGTGTGCACATATAAAAAAAAATTGAGATTAGCAATTTCTGCTTTCTGACGCACCCTTAAAATGGATTCTATCGCTATATATTTCTTTGCCCCAAAGTAGATTTGTTCGATGAACTGTACAATTCCAGGATGAAAATATATATCAAATGCTTAGTATACGTACATGTATTAGAAGGAGGGAAATGGGTGGGGAAATCGTACCATGTGCTGCGAGTGAATGACGCCAAAGAAAAAAAAATCGAAAATCCTCTATATGCCATTTATGTCAAATAGTTTTGAAAAATCTTTTTCATTCTTGACTGATGAGGCTGAAAGTGACTTGTTCTACCTAACTGGTTTACCAAAACCATATTTTCGAAATTGGCGACTGATGTATTGTACAGCTTAAATGCTGGTCCATTAAAATTATAGCTATCGATTGACAGCCAACGTAGTAGCAACGCAATTACGTAGGCACTTCAGGGCCCACTTAAAATAATGAATTTTACATTAGATCAATGATATCAAGCCAATACTTTTAAAAATTATCAATTAATGCACAAGCAATTGTTTTAAGTGGTCGATGGCAAGATTCTTGTTTTTAGGCCATCCTTTGCACCATCTTTACATGCAGAATTTTTGACGTCAAAGTACACTATTTGCCCAGATTGGAGCTTGATTAAAAATAATAAAAAATTGTCATACACTTAGTTATGTATTTCGAAAGTATATTCCACTAGGGCTAGAAACTAATTACCTTTTACTTTTCTAATTTTTTGCTGTCTGGAGTTTTTAAGGAATCTGGATTTTTTTATATATGGAAGCTAGCTAACTGCAATGGATACGCACTTAAAACCTTATAGGGTTTCTTTGGGCGTTTTTTATGTACTTCATCCAACATCGATAAAGTTAAAATATCGAGCTGTAACTCGAAACATTGGCATATCCATTTTGTGATTACGTTTTTTATAATATGCTGCACACGATTTTAAGAAAAATGTCTTCAGTTTTTTTTTTAATTTTACGAAAACAACATCCTAAATATTCAAAACTTGCTGGAAAAACATAAAACTGGAGATATAAAATATAAATGTCTTTGAATGTAATATTTAAAATTAGAATTTTTGTATATTTTTGTAAATAAAAATCGCTAACTAACAACATGTTTTTATTAACATTAGCTTGATTTTTGTTAATAACATTCTGAAATCCCATGGCTTATGTTACTACCTAAATTTAGTTGCATTTCTTGCTTTTGGTAGGCTTCCAGACCATATTTTCCATAGTTAAAAATCCAATCAACGAAATTATATTGAATTATTTTTTAATTATGGATCACATTGATAGCTGAATAGTTTTTGGTGGTTGGAATGCCATGTTAAAGTATGCCATTTCATTAAAACTTTAGCTACAAGCCATTTACTTTATTTATGAAATTAAGCTTACGATTAAAGCTAACAACAGTCAAATTAACAAACCACAAATCGAATTAACACATCTTGTTTTTTATAAACTAATTAAGCAATTAATGGATCAAGATGGACATGAGTTATAATAACCACCAACTGCGCGACGGTTTTGACATTCTAGTTCAGGGAGACTTACACATTCTACTCAGAATTTCGCTTAAATGTACAGTGTATTTTTTGATAATTCGAGTTAAGCAATGTCTTAAATCTTGTATGAGGGATTAGAACACTGTCTGGCATACTCTTTGAATTATTGATGCTGTCTTTAAGCAAAATCCCTTCCGATTTCTTGTGAAATAATGCAATAAAAGTGGTCCATGAAACCTTGCTAGTCCCACACCCAGGTCGATATCTAGTTTTCCCAGTAAGATTTCGTTGATAAAACAAAATACGTGCTGCTAATGTAGGCCTAATTGCCAGAGCGTCTCCTGGGGAGCTATTCCAAAACACCACTATACTTTTTATTTTGTGTTTTGTCTCACTCATTTTCGTTAAAATACATTTCTTTCCCTCTTCATTCATTCAAACGCCTTATTTCTTTGGGTTTTATTCCCTGTGAAAGCAAAACTAAACAAAAGAAGAAAATTGCAGATTGTTATATGATATTCATCGCAAGTCCTCCAAAAACATTCATTTGCATTTTAATGAGCTAGCCCAATATGATGTAGATGAGAGTACATATATATGGGCGTTCCAAGAAACGTTTTGATAATGAGAAAAAACAAATACTGCATTGGGTTCAATTAGGGTTCTTATTGTCAGTCTCTTCCACTAGAAATCTTAGTTTGCAATTTAGCTGTAATCTGCGCCACCTGTGGTCTCGAATAATCGAAACCTCCCCAATGTTCTGCTTTTAGTGGGGTTGTGAATGTGGCTAATGCGACTTACCCAAAGGAACCCTCGTAATAAAAATAAACAGGCATTATCTATGGTGCATTAATTCTGTGCAAAGCGTTGCAAACTGCATAGTGCTTGCACCGTAAATTAGTTTTATTTTGCATATTTCACCGACATATGGTTATCTGCGCTTAATTTATCTTTAAGTGCATTTCAAAAGGTTCGTGAGATGTCTATTTCTTAACTGTCATTCGTCGTCAAAACTTAAGTTTTGGGTCTAAAAATGTGGCATCAGTTAAACGCTATCACACATCCGTTGCGTGTGTAGGTTCAGTGTCAAAACTGATGGGAAATAAACGGCACTACACCACGGACGTGCGTGTGTGAAGCCATATTCACACACAACCTACTCGCTAGAGAACTTACTTTGTGACGTCAGCAACACAAGAGTACAACAATTTAAGAGTACAGGCCACACAGAACAGCGTTGTCTTCTGTGCTCTGCTACGTACAGGACAACAAAGGTGCTATTGCTAAAATTGTTGTATTCTGTATTTGTCTTGTGTAATCTCCTACAGGACAACGACGGCGCTTTTACTTCCAGCATTGTCAAAACTTCTATGTCGCTATGTCTCCCAAGAATATGGGAAGGGCTTAAGTTCAACCTAAAATAAAGAGTTGAAGTGCGCATGCTCAGACCCAAACATATATGGTAGCAGACGATATTCGGTTGTGTGTGAATAGGACTTAAATGCTTCAACAGAATGGTATGAAAATTAAATACATGTTACGCCCTCGTTCTGCGCAGTTCTACTTCACATCCGTTCTGCATATGTCTACTGCGCTCTCGTTCTGTGCAGCTAGGGGGTGTCTTTTTGGTCCCTGTTCTCCGGGGCCCCAGAAATTAACCCCGGGGGTATTTTGGGGTATTCCCCCTTTATCGCCCCTCTCATCAGATTTGCACCTTGTACATGCAGTTTATCACCTTGTTCGTGTAGAAGTTTGTATGTTATGTACGGTTATACATTGTACTACAGTATATCATATTCATAATATTTGCATATCAGCATACCAGCCTATACTCATATGAGCATATCAGCTGAAATAGCATAGGAATGCTATTCCATTGGCACTATAGCTACAAATTGTACAGAACAAGCCAACTACTATTAAAAGAAATTCATGACTTCGGGGAGCGTGGTATTTTTATAATTTGTCTCCTTTCATTCGTGGCTAATTATTAACTTTAAATTCCACAGGTAAACCACCTCCTGCTGTTTCGTGGTGGCGAGATGACGAATGCGTCGACGACAGTTACGAAGTGACCTCGGTCGGAATCGTGCGCAATGACCTTTTAGTGCCATCTCTGACCCGCGAGGACTTCCACGCCATCTACCGTTGTGAAGCTTCCAACAACAACATCACAGAGCCAGTTTTCACTGAGGTCAACGTGGACATGAACTGTAAGTATAACACTCTTGCACTTTTTACAACTTAGTTGAGTATGTGGTGAAGATTATTAATGCAGTCAGAAATGATATTACATATAAGCTAAATCGCCACACTTTTAGTCTTTTAGAGAGTATACTCTCTATTGAGAATGTGTCACACTTGCGGAATGTTGGTAACTGCGAGATTTCATTGGCTAAATACATGCTAAACTGAAAAATTTCTTGAAAGCAGAAAAACTTAAATAATTGCATACCTGGTATGCTTACAGCAGAATAGTGAACCCAGCAATATGTGCATTTTGGATCACAATCTAAAGCCGGGTCTCTATCAAGACGTTAATGTAAAAGATATTCAAACTACTAAAAGTGCGAATATATAAATAACTATTTCGATTCCAATATTTGTGTACAAATTGTTTGCAATCAGAATTATACGTTAATTTAACCTTGCATTATTATGAATTCAGAATTAGTAAAATAATTGAATTGTCTTCTTGTTACCACTGGTTAAAAGCAGAAGGGTCTTACAATAATCTTGTAGAGAATGAATTATCAGGTATTCGGAACTTTATGCACTGTAACAAACATGAGCTTCAGATTGACTTCTAACAATTTTACATTCCCTGTTAAAAACAAGCAAATGTCTGAAAGTGTGGACATACAGCATGCATAATTAACTTGTACATTTTGTAGTAATTACAGTGCACTCTATGTTGTACATATTACTGACAGTACATATATTTGTTTTAATTGAATTTTAAATTATTCATTTTTAAAAACATATTGGAAACATAGGTCAAGCTGGACACCCTTGCCAGTCTGCTACTGATCAACTGTGCAGTAGACATGCAACAGTGATGTTACAAAATACATGTAAAACTTCGTTGAAGGCAATAAATGTTGCCTTGGTACGGAAGGCTTTCAGAAAGTCCATGCAAATAATTAGACACTAAGAATGCATTTACTAGTCAACAACATGCTGGTCCATGCATGTTGTTCACCATTCATTGATACTTCCGGATGTTTGGCACCTCTCACGTACGTTCTTCTTATACCCTTGGCACACTTACCTATAATTTCTTGACCCAACTAGGAATTGTCTGTTGAATTACTTTTACAACGATGTCACTGTCGTCATGCCTGTTCAACACAGATGACGACAGTAATGACGTCAGGGGCAGTGTGGCCAGATATTTTTCCCACACACGTTCCCCACAATTTCTAGGAATGGGGAAATATGTCGTCTGCAACTTTAATTGCGAGCAACAGTAATCACTGTAACAACACATGTACATAATAAAGAAAAAGTGCTATAGGCATAGGGAAAATAGTGACATGTGGGGGTGTCACACTGTTCATTCCCACAATGCAGTGTTCTAAAACAATTTTGATTAGGTCAAGAATCACAGCCAGTGTGACACCAGTCAATTGGATGCAATGTGGTTGTACACAGAATTGTAGGTTGGACCAAGAAATTATAGGTAAGTGTGCCAAGGGTATCATGAAATATGTTCTCTAATGTCAGACACGTATGAAAATTTGAAAAATGTGTTAATATGGCAATTCCAATTACAATATTTTAATGAATTTTACACGTGATCATGCGGTGAATGAAAGCATTTGTATTCAAGACTACAACTCATCAGGATGGAGAACGTAGAAGAGTATTTTTCATGTTATTAGGGGGAAATTCCATCACCTTTAACGTTTAAATAACGTTATGAACATGCAAATAATCGTGCGAAATGCATTTTATATTACAATCACGAATATTGAAACGTGTACATGATCTGAATAAGGTCCGTTAAAATTATGACATGTAATAAACGTGTTAACATAAGCAAAAACAACTTCCAAAATAATTTTTCGAAAAATATTAATTTCTACCTTTAAAATGAAATTCAAATTAATAGAATTTTTTTTAATTATTACGTACTTTAAATTTATTGCTAAAAAAATTAAAAATAAAAACATTGAACATATTAGTGTTCGGTTTGAAAATAAAATATTAAGTAACCTGAAAATGTAGACATACGACATGAGATAAATATGTCCAAAAAAGATATCTCATTTTAAAGATTTAGATGATTTGGTATGAAATTAATCTGATTCAGAAATGCTATTCCCAACACCTGATTTATTTTTTATAATTCGCAAACAAGGGGATGAGAGTACGAGTATTACTAATGGGATTTTTAAGCAGCAGAATCTCATCTGTAAAGATATTCGAGTGTATTTCGATGCAATTTAGCTTTTATCTCAACCAAGATGGAGCTTTTGTTTTTAGATGGCGAACAATCCTATTTCGGACGGCCATCTTAACGGTTCCCAATGGACCAATGAAATAAAATTGTAGCAAAGAATGATTCCCCCCCCCCTCCACCCCCTCATTCAAAAGCCCAACAATATTTACCTCCCTTTCACTCCCAAACGAACAATGTATCAAATATATATAATGCCAGATAAATAATAAATGAAATAAACTCCTTCTTTTCAGTATCAGAAATAACAAAAACATGGTGGGGAACAGTTGAGACCAAAAAATCAACCATGGAGTTTTCATTATACTTTTCTCTTTTCTAACGTTTTTTCTTTGTATTTCGGTAAAAAAAAAAACCGAGCAATCGATCGAAGGTTTTCTCATGTTGTTCTTAAAGTGGTTGTCGATTCATTAATGGGTAAACCCATTTTAGGCGTTCCAGACAGCGAACACAGGTGTTTTTCTGTCAGCTTTTGAATAGACAATTTTTGCCTTGCTTAACCTGCAAATGCTATGGCAATAAACATGTAATGGAATATGTGGTAGACGAAAACTGCCAAGTATTGTCAACCATAACATTAACTACAAACAATTGTTACAATTACAATCATTACAAGCTTTTTCCAGAAATGGCATTACATATTGTAAAATACGTGTTGTATGCGTAGTTCACATTATGTTTTGGAGATTGACAATCATACTTCATAATATTTTTAAAAAAATACCGAATGGTGTTCATAAAATATGAAATATTATGCCAATGCACAAGAAATCATTAAACTTTAACAGTGAAAAACACAGAACACAACGAAATATGTTGTTTGGCCTGACAAAAATATTTTTCAGATAGTATATTTATGAAGAGATGATATCAAAAATTCATATCACTACCTCATATTTACTTGTATGTAGACTGTATAAAAATCTCGAGAGGAAATCGGAACACTAGTCAAAACAGTCAGAAATAGGAACATTCCTTATATAAGAATCATTTCAGTATCTCATACACATCTTATAATATCGATAATCCATGACCTCTGACATCATTGAAGAAGAAATTAAATTGAATTGTTCAATCCATAAATCAGTTTTGTTTTGAAAAAAAACCTTCCCAACTAGATGTTATTTTCATGAAAATTGTTAGTAAAACGTTAACGTCATGCAATAGTCAAATACCAAAAATCCAGTAACTCGATATCAAATACACATAATTGACATCTTATTCGACAATTTATTACACGATTTGATCAAAAGATTGCTATTTTGGCCACCCTATATACACTATTTTCAGACAACTCCTCTCCATGGCTGCTATTTCAGTTGAAAAACAATCGATAGGCTAGTTTTTCTTATCGAGTTCAGTCAGTTGACGATTCATCATAAACAAAATCCACTTAGGACAGGCAATACAGTGATACAGAGTTAGACCCTTAAGAAAAAAGACAAAGACAAAAACAAAGGACCTTTTTGGGGGGGAAATGGATGGAGGAGAGAAATTAAGAATGGGATCTGTACATGTGTGCAATGTCTGTAAGGGGTGTTGGTTGGGGTTGATGGAGCAAAAAAAGGATAAAAAGGCAGCTTCGATCAAGACAGGACAGCTTTTTCACACAAGGCTGTAACGCAATATCATCAACAGGAGACGCGTTGAGGTTGTCTTTTGGTGTGAAAAATATCGATTTTTTTTGGTAAATCCTTTCTTTGGATGTTGAGAAAAGGCGGGGAAACCCCCTTTTACCCGTCTCGCCACAAAATCTTCTCGGTTTTTGAAGCTAATATAGTATGCGAAGAATTTCAGATACGACATAAGGACTTAAAACGCGTTGCATCCGAAGGATTTGAATATTTGAATGGTGAAAAAAGTTGTCGAGATTTAAAAAAGCAAAAAGAAAAAGTCAGCAATTTGCTTAGATTTTTCTTATCGAGACAGAAATAAATGTAAATTGAATAAATCTTGACTTGAAAAAATGTTATGTTGAAAGTTGGTGGTATTACTATTGATGTACATGCAAACACTTACGAAATTGAATTAAAGTTAACTTGTCCAACACGGAATTTAACGTACTATTTGCAGATATAAGAAAATGTTACAATCTTACTTAAAAAATTAAAATTTAAAATTGTAACAGGATAACTGAGGAATTCAACATTAGAAGTCTAACCAGAAGTGACTATAGTAAGTTATTTAGTGTCTGCATTTAGTGCAGATGTTATTCAACAAAATACTAGAAAACATGTGAATTTTAGTGAAAATTGAGCACCACTTGTTGCAGAAAATTAGTCAATATTAACATATAATTTGCTAAAATGTTAAAATTATGGATATGAAATAAGTGAAAAATATGGAAATTTGTCACACCTTAGTAGCAAAGTAAAACAGTAATTAGCATGTTTCACTCAACTTATAGTTATTCAATTATTTATCATTTTTCTTATTTTATTAAATAACTATCCAACGTGGTATTATTCGAATAAATGTTTTAATATACCAATGTTCTGTTTGAAATACTTTTGCGTAGAATTGCGCAAATAAATCTTAGGTTTATTATGCATAATAATGTATGTTTCTAAGATAATGTTTCCACTATAGACAAATCTTTTTTTAAAAAAAGCACCTACATTTGCATGAAAAGAAGGATAATGCATAATCCAAAACTTGTATAAACTTATTCCAAGTTTCGTAAAATAACAAAGTCGTAGGGAGCAAAGCTGTTTTTTTTTTTATAAAATAAGCACAAAGGTCCTGGGAAATATTGAATTTGAATTTCTGTAGAAAGCATATGGTGCAACCGTAATGTTTACTTTTGTTAAATCTTTCATTTCTTATTTGTATTTCCTTTCTTTCGCATATATTTCCATTCTGTCCAGCCCGTATGATTCGTCTCCAGTTTTCTTGAATTTTTCCTCGAATAAGTTAGGGCTCTGTGCAAAATCAAAGTGTTGCTATGTTTAGAGGAGAAAAAATCCACGAAAATATAAAAACTGCTTCTGTTATATCACGTCCTAAATCTAACACCGATCTCCATATGGTGCGAGCAACACAAGGATTTTCAAGTTGATTAAATTTTTAACAGATCGCTCCCTCCTCCCCTAACAAAAATATAAAAAAACGAAAGCAAATCAATTCCTTACGAAATTTTGCATTGCATTTTTTTTTACCTCAACTTTACGTGAACTGGATGGTGAATGAAACAATTTGTAAAAAAGTGGTGAAGAAAACAAGGCTGGGAAAAATCCATTTTGTATTCAGAAGTGAACGGTTTGTTGTTCGTTGTTTTTGTGTGGGAATTGAACCCATTACTAAAAACACGGTGGATTTTAAGCATATTTTCGAAAACGTACACGAGTAAATGTATCTTTTTGCATTTATTTCAGGTGTTTTCTATCACAAAAAAAGGCAGAAAAAACTTCTATAGTACGAAACCGGTGGCATTTTTACAACATTTTCACCTTAAAAAATGTGTATTAAATAATAAAAAATATTCATGTTTTTTTTTTAGCACATATCAACAGATACTTTTCAAATTTTGTCGTCGCACAATAATATTTGTAATAACCTTACCAAAAATTTTAAGCTGAGTTTTCACTTTTTGTTTTTTTAAATCTAAAAAGTATTGATATGAATTTTTTTTTCAAGGCTAAGAAAAACTTATTTTAATTCAAAATTATTCCATATACAGTACGTGTTCCCTATATACTGTGAATATAAGGCTATATGGAGTAAAAATAGGATGCCATGAATATTTCTAGTTATATAAAATAGAAATTTTTTCTCAATTCAACAGAAATTTCTTAAAAATAAATGTAGACTGCTTGACCTGTTTGAAGATAAGAATTTTCACACATGCATTTCCAAGATTTCGAATAACAAGATTACTCGAAATTACAGATATTTCTTATCTATACAGTTACCGTTTTTTTCGCATCCGGGAAAGTATTTCAGAAACAGCTGCAGAAAGTTTGAAATTTTATAAATCAATGAGGTTAGAGATGGGGCTAGACTAAGTTGGCGAAAGCATCCTGATTGTGCAAGAAATCTAACAAAGCAACGTCTAAATAGGAAAGATGCATGACCGAGAAATCTGAAAGAAATCGTCTTTTCCTAAATAGAAAATAGAGTAGATTTCAGGAAAATTCAGTCATTGAAACCCGTTGAGTTTTCAACAAAAGGTGATTTATATATAGAGAAAAAATGGGAGAATAACACAATACAAAAACAGGCTCAATCAATATGATCTTTATATACAGAAATACAAAAAAAAAAGATTTCATATATCATTCGATTAAATGTGGAATTTCGTATGTTACCATTTTTCTTAGTCACATTAAATAGTGTTAAAATGATTTGGAAAAAAAACTATTTGCAATGTTTCATTTAAGGTTTTCTTTTTAGTAAATTAATAGCGTTTTCCAGGCAACTTACAACAATATATTAGAAATATTTCATTGTTTCTTTAATGACAGCATGAGCATTTCTAAAAAAAGGTTGTTTGTTGTACATATACATTGTTAAGCTGTATATTTTTAAAGTTTTTGAAAGTGTAATAAAACTACAATAATACTGCAACATTTTAAGGTTTCTTCAGCATAAAGTACGAAATTTAGTAAGAAATTCTAAATAGAATTACACTTGATTTCTAATTAAAATGTCAACTTCTTGAACAAAATAGTTTTGTTCTGATGTTTTTGCCAAATATATTTTAACACCAATGTACCATTATTCGCTTTGCAATAAAATTGCCAACTTTAATTATCTTATAGAAAAGCTGCATGCTGATTCACAGAAGTGCAAATGCTCGAATTAATTATAAAAACAATAAAATTTAAACTAGAGGAAATTAATTATATGTAAATGAGTACGAAGAACAATAGAAAACCATGAAGTAAAGATTCATTCTTAAGTGAATCACTAAATGACAAAAGAATAAAGCAATGTAAAAGCAAATTATACAAGCTCGTGCATCTAAATTAAGCAAGTTTTATAAAATCGTTATCTAAGCACAAGTTGTATATTTCGTTTCAATAAGAAAAAACTGGTACTTAACATTTATTAAACAATCCATTGTATAGGCAGAATGTTTCACTTAAGCATAAAGTTGTACTTTCATATACAAAAGTTATGCATACTTTAGACTTAAACTCAAAGCTAACTAAACAATAACTTGAGCTCGTGCGTCATAATATTTTATATTCACATCTACAATAATTCAAACCGTAAATAAAATTTTTAAAATTTTTAATTCAGTATGTGAAGAGGCAATATTTATTCATTTGATGAACATCGCATTTTCGTAACAAAGGCGTTTTAGATTATTTCAAAAGCTAATAAAGTATTAATGAAACAGATTTATTTCAATCTGAAGATAAGTTTAAATGAACATTCCGCTTTTACTAAACTAAGCATTTCTTTCCGAATAAATAATTTGAAATGCTTTACTTTTTAATGTAGGTTACTTATCAATTCGTATAAAATTAAAGATAACATTTTAAACATTTGGCAACCAAGTTTTCAACACATTATAACATTTTTAAAACTACATTGCAACTAATTTTTTTAAAATAAGCTATAACATATACCTGTATTTTTTCAAATACATTGAAACTTTTTTCAAAATACATTATGACTTGTTTTCCAAACTACGTTGATACATACTTGTATTTTACAAAATACATTTTTACTGAAGTTTAGTTTCGGGCTGGCAGTAGAATATTGTTTTTCCGAGCAAAGGCTTGCACTTTCTACTAATAAACATGCTTATATAAACATTAGGATATATAGTTTTGAAAATAAATCCAGCATTTTCATTTTCGTTTTTTCTGATGTTTTTTTTACTGTATTGTATATTCATATTTTATGCGATTTCTCTTCCAATACCAGTAAAGGTGCATATAAAATATACATGTTGCTAGTGCATTTCTGCCACCCATGTTTATTTTTTTTCTCCCAAATTTAATTTAAATTCCGTTTGACGGCTTGTTTCACTTGATCTTTCTATTTTTGTTGATGTTTAACCCATTGTGCCGCATGTGTCACCGAAGTAGCATTTAGAGGAAAAGAAATGCTAATAATGACTGAGGTTTTTTCAGCGAAAAAAAAGTTGAGTTGAAAATAGATCACCTTAACAATACGAGAAAAAACACTTTAAATCGAGCAAGAATAATGGAAAAATCAGGCAAACCTCCGTTCGTGAACACCTCCCAAAAGTGGGCAACCTTATTGTGCTGTTGATAAATGCTACCCAATGAGCATGATGAATTAGCTTTGGAAACGTGTTTATTTTCCGAACACTCATTTAATACCTATAATTGGACATATAGCTACAGCAACAGTTTTAGCATAGTGTCTACTGTATTATGAAGCAAACGTACAAAAAGTCTAAGTAAGCTCTTGCTCCAAAAACTTAACTACACAGTGAGCCATAAAATCATAGAATCCAATACAAAAATCACAACTTCGGGAAAAATGCTTTGATTTAAATTAAATTTGGCACTTAATTACATAGAACAAACGTGTAGGAACAAACAACTTTTTCCGGACATGCGACAAATATCGATTTTTTTTTATTTTTGTAATCCGGTGAATTACAAAAATTGTGGAGTTCTCCAGGAAAAGGTTCACAAATCGAAGATTAAAACTACGAAGTAAGAAAACTTGGATTGAACTCGACTAGCGTCAGTCATAGAATGGAGCGTTAGATTACGGGCTTACAAGGCCACCGGAGAACATTTTGAACACATTTTATAATTCATTTTTGTTCCTACACTATTGTTTTATGTAAGTGCTAATCTTCATTTAAATCGAAGAATTTTTCGCGAAGTTGTGATTTTTTTTATTGGGTTCTACTTCTTTATGACTCACAGTGTAGATGTATTTTCATTAACAGTAGTCGGAGCAATTATCATCACGTTTCAATTAGATAAGCAACTGATTTTCTGATGCCCAAATTAAATTTCCAAAGCTCATATAGTCTATTAACATGGGCAAAAGCTTATAAACAGCTGGTATTCGGCTGACCAATTTTATTGTTTTCACTGACAATAGCAGATGCTTATGCATTATATTTTTAATCTTAAATTTCAAAGCTTCATTAGCATGAGCAAAAGCTTGTGTGCATCTGGCATTCGCATGACCTCTTGTATTATTTTCAAAGACAGTAGCAGCGGCTTTACTTTATATTTGCACTCTTAAATTTTCAAAGCTTTTGCTCCACTAAGAAGATTTAAAGCCTATGTCGAGCCACATGATTAACGTCGACGTTTTGTCGCAATGGCTACTATACTGTAAGCCGATACCTGGCCATTTTCATCGCTACGAACAAGTCTTTGTCCGATTCAATTACAGTAAAGCTGAAGCAGATAGACGAAAACAACAACAAGAAGAATAAGACATAAGACCAGATGCAGGAAAAGACGTGAAAACCAATCAGAAAAGGTGGGAATTAAGGAGTGAAATGTCTTCGCCGAATGTGACCGAGGCAACCTAAGTCATTTTCACGACCACTAAGTATACGCAAAATGACCAATAAAATGTCCACTAAAACAAATAAAACAATCTTTCCTGCCAACAATATAACAAGTGGAAACGTGACACAGTACTAACGCCAAAAACCGGAAAAAACATCATAAAATATTAATTATCGGAAAAGGAACAAAATGCGATGCTTTCCCAGCAGCAAGATAATGTTTTCCAAAAAAAAACCAACAGTATAGCATAAAAATCCATCTGAAACAATAGCTATTTGTCTGATAACCCATAGCCAAGATCATGTAAATAATTAAAACAAACATCAAGGTATTCGAGGCTAGACTTCGAAATGAAACACTAAATTTGTAATATTGCCCTCAAACGTTAACGCATAGCATAATAAAACTTGAACTAGCATATTGTTTTGTCCAATCACAAACCAGTTTTGTTTTATACGATTTTTTTAAACAAAAAGAAGTGTCTTAAGCAATTCAATGAAATCTTAGGAAACTTACTGAAAACTTTCTGTAAGCAACGTGCTCTCGTGCTTAGTCTCACTAGCAGAAATTCTTCTATTTCAAAATAAAAAAATTCGATTTACAAAGCCAAAGTATTTTATGACTTGTTTATAGCATCAATGATTTATTATAAAAATCCATTTTGTAACAAAGAGTTGAAATGCAAAATAAGTTTACAGAAGAAAATTTAGTTTAATGTTTTGTTGATATCTTAAGTGTGTCTTAATTAACCGGAGTTTAACGTACAGTTTATAATGCAGTACACGAAGGAAATTGAATTGAATGTAACAATTTTGTAAAAAATCATACCTAATGAACGCAAATGGAACTTTTCTTTTACTGGTTTTATGAATATATGAATTGAATAAGAAGATGTTCTTTCATGTTTGAAAAAATTTAAAAACATGGAATACCGGAACATAATATTTAAATATAGACTAGTCACACAAATGTTGCTATGACATGACATTCAAAAGGATTTATGAAACTTTAGAAAATCTTTTTATTCAAAAATAAGCCATAAGATAGAATATTAAGGAGTATAATCTGTGAGAGAAAAAACAGCTGCATTTGTTATTTATGACCTATTACACCACGTAAATAATTAAGGAAAAAACGTCATTGAATTCTGAGGATGTCAATTCAAATAAAAGTGGAAAAACAGAATATAACGCAGGCGGGTTTCAAAAAACATGACAGCACTTACAAGTAAAATTTTAAAAAAGAGCCAAGACACAGGATTGGCAGAAATCTTGAAACTAGCATTTTATTATTTAACGAAAGGAAGAACGTAAACAACACATACAAACCTCTGACAAAACATGCCAAAATTACTTATTCATAAAATATTGACAGAAATTTTCTCTTCGTGTCGTATTATCGTATTTTATTTCACAAATGCAGGTGTGTGGGAATACGGTCAGATGGTGTGACATTAGGGATGGATTATTCTTAATGGTATTTTGATATAGCAACACAAATACCCTTTTATAAGTAGCTGGAATAAAGTTTGGTTGTGCTAACAGTTTGGTACCTCGCATTTCAGTGTTTTTCAACCGGTGTGCCGCGTTAATATTTATTTATTAACCCTAGTTTAGTGTGCCGTGAGCTGAAAAATGTTATAGATAATTGCCATTGATAGTTGATATTTCATTCTATTATGATATAATGCAATAGCTAAATCAGCATGCCTCATTCCAAACCGTTCCTGTAAGCAATGTGCACTCGTGCTCAGTCTCACGAGCAGAAATTCTTCTATTTCAAAATAAAAAATTTCGATTTACAAAGCCAAAGTATTTTATTTGGCACAAAATTTCTAGTATATTATGCAAAATGTTTGCGCAATGTATGGGCAAGAAGAGTAAGGAGCAAAAAGATAATGAAAATAGAAAAAAAGGAAACGAGAGCAAAATGGAGGACCCTTCGAAGTAAGTGTCCCATATGCACTGTACGTCCATATATTACATTCTCCAGCTCGTACATACCTTTGAAAACATGCATTGTCCCCTATGGCGTTTTAAGTCTATGTAATTAATAAAACATGAAATTCAATATTGCTCGAAGTATTAATAATATTGCTCATAAAGTGTACATTTAAATGCAGAAGTTAAAAACATGTAGATATATGGAAATTACATGTGTATGTACGGGCGACTAAATCAAGTTTCATTTTTAATAAATCGGGTAGGTTTGTGATATGGACGATCATTCGTTTATAGGATCACATATGGCACTGACCTTAATTCGCATATGTTTACTACATCTGCCATATATGTTATTTTTATATATACTTCCATTAGTTTCCACTTTGTTATACCCATACTGTATATTGCATGTGCACGCATTTATCAATTCTGTAATTCAATATGTACCATAATAATACCTTGATCAATACTAGCTTCCAAATTTCTTCCCATATGGCCATAAATGTTTTCAGACGTACTGTATAACTGCATAAGGAGAATAATACACATGGACGTACAGTGACCATACATAAGGCATCCATCGGTAGTTATATACGCGCAAATATGATCATTTATGGACAAAAATGTAATATGGGGTATGTCCAAAACACCCCATTTATATTTTATATATTCATACATTGTATGTGACATTACAAATTTTGTTGACCCTTAGTCCGGTACCTCCAATGCGTTTTATTCCAAAATTTCACACCATTTGGTGGTCGTTATAGGATGTTCTGTTCCATCTCGTCATTTTGTGAACAGTTTCTGGAAATGTGTATTTGTTTTCAGGAATCCATCGGCTGGAAAAAGTGCTGCGACGAATTATCTAGCCAACCAGCCAGACCCTCAATTCAAAGCAGTACAGGTATATCAAGGAAATCCACGATTGAGGCATGAGGAACTTAAACGGATGGCTGCCCAAAAAGCAGGAAATCAGGTAAACTACACTCAAATATATGGGACCTTATTCAGGTAAAAAGGACCTGCTTCAGGTAAACGAGAAAAATATTTTAAATAAACGGTACCTGACTATGATAAACACAAATGTATACAGGTAAATACTACCTCACTCAGGTAAATATGACATCATACAGGTAAATATGACCTCCCTCAGGTAAATATGACATCATACAGGTAAATATGACCTCCCTCAGGTAAATATCACCTTAGTTCTAATGTAAACAGTCACTTTCTAAGATATATGTATATAGAACCTAACTTATGAACAGGATCTCCCTAATATAATCATCACCTCGAAAAGGTAAATAAGATTTCACTCAAGTAAACATGATCATATTCTGGTTAATACGGCATTAGTCAGGAAAACTGTGCCACATTGAAGTAAATAGGGGTCAACTGAGGTAAATATTTCACTCAGATAAACTGGACCTCACTCAAGTAAACATGGTATTGCTCAAGCAAAACCTTGCTCAAATAAATGGAATCTTATTCAGGTGAAAAGAACCTGCTTCAAGTATAAACAATGCTATGTTTATTTAAACTGGATTTAATTCGAATTAACGGTACCTTTAATCAGGTAAGCATGACCTAAATAAGGATCATATTTACAAGACGTTATACTGGTTATTTAATTGATATGATCTAATACTTTTGGCCGGTGGTTGTATATAGACACTTTTTGCTTTGGACACCTGACTTAACTGGCCAGATCTTGTCCTATTTTGGCTTGGAAAACTAAAATTTTAAACTTAACTTGTATCAAGAGCCAATCTTTAGAAAGATTCAAAGCTGTCATTTTGGAACACCTCGTAGTTAGACATGATTGCCAGATACTGATGATCAATTTCATATGACATTTTTTTTGTTCACCAGGGACAGAAACAAGGACAGGGGCAGGGGCAGGGAAAGGGACAGGGACAGGGACAAAACATGCAAGAAAGATTCGCCAAGGAAGTCAGACGAGTCGTGGAAGAAATAAAAGCAGAAGAGGACTGCAAAAAGCAAACGGATATGGAAGAAATAAAAGCAGAAGAGGACTTCAAAAAGAAAACGGATATAGAAGAAATAACTGTGGATGTGAAACAGCAAATTTGTAGAAAACCAGAAAAGTCTCACAGACATCGAAGTCACAAGTGGTCCAAATCGAAAAAGACATCTGGAATGGAATGGAAGAGGAATCTCCAAAAGGAGGCAAAACTTCCAAGTTTAGGTAAGTTTGGTATTAGTATTATTAAATCCTAAGTCAGGGTGGTCTAAAGCTTGGCCCGCGGGCCGCATGCGTCCCCGAAGCATTTTGGCGGCTCCTCGGCAACGTTCAAGATAACAGTAAAGACTTGTTGAAACTCAAAAGTACGAATCTGAGCAAAATCTCTTTTTTTTCCGAGCTAGAGCATCGCCAATGTTTTAGCATACAATTAAGCATAGAACAGGATTTTAAGTAAAAGAAAATTGAGTAATACATCTTGCTTGAGATATTGAAACAACAACATCATACAAATCCGCATAACATCTCATTTCCTCCAAGGTGTAGAAAAAAATGTTATTCAATTAAGCAAAATCTAATGCTCATGGGGCAACATATCATTTTATAGTGTGTTTCCTACATTCCGAGTACCAGTGTAAAAAGTAATGAAAGTATCAATAGTGTATGTAATTGAATTATTGATTTCACTGTACTTTTAGGCTTTTTAAGAATTACTTGTACCAAATGTTTTCACTTTTCCAGAGGATTTAAGCAAGTATGCTTTAAAGTTTGCCAGTGAACGCTTGGATTCAGCAAACAATTCTAACCAATCTGCAACAGACGACAGTGCCACAGCACCCACCACTCCACATAAAAAACACAAAACTAAGCATGCTGGAAATGAAAATCATTCGGATATCGATATCACCATAAAAGCTTACACCCACAAACAAAAATGTTAAATGGCTCTAAAGTTGGTTTGAAAATTAATAACAGTTTCTAATTTAAACTTTGTGGTTTCACTATTGTAAAGACATGCAGTTTTGAAAATACTACGTGGATTAAAACTATTGTTCAATGAAATTTTGTTAGTGAATCAAAATGTTTTATTTTTGTGTAATTAAACGTGATGGGTCGTGACACATTAAAGAAATGTATTTTGAGACACGACTAGTAAATATACATTTACTGTATATTATCGTTTTTCAAGAAAATAGTTCATTAAAAGTATATAGTTTTCTAATTTAAGACATAAAATATATTATTTAAAAGAAAATAGTTACTGAAATAGTATACAGTTTAAACAGTTTAAATATGGATTACATAATTTTAATTTTTATTATATACAAGTAAGCATACTTGTGTAGTTTCCTGAAAATTAGGAAATATAGTATGAACAGCTACAATTTTAGATAAACTAACACAAATTGAACATTAGTTAAAAGTTACGAAAAATCAATTAAGTTTATTAATATACATTCTGTAATATTTTGGCAAGGTATTTAATATTATAATAGAATATTTTTAATTAATTATTCTAAAAAAATGCTTTCATAACTATATTGATTATCAGATTACAACGAATATTCATGTTTTCACTCATTATTAATTCACTATACTGCATTTACATAAACGCGATATTTATTTAATAAATTGAAAAAGCACGCAACACTCCGGTGAACATTTTTCGGATTACGAATAAATTATTCCTTACTCTTTTTGGTCCCATTAATTATTTAATTTATCGATATATAAATTAACAAACAACGAAGTCTTGTAAAATAAATAACGTACTTCTTGGGATTGCTTAACATTGTGCATATGGATTTTTAAAGTGCTTAAAGCTTTATTGAATCGAAAATTAAACATGGCTATGGTAAAATGTTTTCGATACAACATTTAATATCAGAATGAGTTTAATAACATTAACTAAAATAAATTTCTAATAAAAATTATTGTAAAAGGGGTATGAAAATTTATTATTCTACATAACATAGAAAAGCTATTTTTGAAATGAATAGCTTAATATTCAAACTTCAACTAATAGATCACATTTTATTATATTTTGTCTCAACGATCATTTTGGATAAAAAAACACAAAATATGCACTTATAAAAACACGTCAAATTGATATATAAATATCTAAAATATATGATTATCTGGTTAATTGGGTCACATTAATTTTCATTAAATAGGATTTGTTTTTACGTAAAACGTTATAAATAAACTGCATTCCCAACTAATCTTTGTCCCAAATAACATGAATCCTATTATTTCAAAAAATTGGAAATTTAGTTCAAACATATAGGACTGTCGTCGAAACTTCGTATTTTCCTGAATTAGAAGGTATGTGGGATAATATTTTGTTTTCAGAATTTCCTATCTTAAATGAATTTGAGGGGGAAAACGATCAATAATTTCAGAACATAATTAGCAATAAAACCAAAAAGGTTTATTTAGTTTATTAAGTATAACAATGTTGCATAAATCACAGTATATAATAATGCTGCATGAGATGGTATTCAAAGAATGCGATGCTAGTAATTACTTTCCCACTAATTAAGTATATTAGAACGGTTTCTATGCACTTGATAAATACACTCATGTACGACAATATTACACAGGGTGTTCATAAATTAACTATCAATTTCATTCATCCAAGAACATTGAAATAGGTAGTCCATTTGTGTTTTCCTGTGAGCCAAACATGTTTTTTGCATGAAAAAACATTCTGCATATAGATTTTCCTGCTTCAAAAGCCCATAACAAGAATTGTTTTCTAGATTTCACTACTACAAATGGAGGGTTTAAAGTTGCTTAAAGCGGTTCACTTTCCCCCAAAAAAAACATGTTTGTTGAATGTTTAACGTTTTTCGCCTTCGTAATAATGCTATTCCTATGAAAGCGTGCAATTTCGTCGCAATTTGAATGTCAACCTGGTAATCGTCAAATGCGCCAGCAATTTGTTTTCATAGCTGTCTTAAATTGATCTCAATTTAATCCTGGTTTTGTTCGATAAGAGTTCAGGTTTGCCTATCTCGGCTGGAAGCCATCATTTGGAAAATTAAATAGCAATTCACCCTTTTATTTTTATATTAATGCCATTAACACGGCCAAGCTGCAATGGCATGTTCAGGCTGCAAAACACAGCCATAAACATGGCAGGAATTTCAAACTGCATCGTAAAAACCCACTCGACAAACATTATTTGCATTTTATATAATTCGACGAATAAAAACGTCCAAAAACACCCAGTTCACATTGATAAAAAGAAAATAATCATTCTGCACTCAATTAGGAAACGTCGTGGTTAGTAGACGCCTTAAATGTTAGTTTCATCGTAGAAAACAATAATTTATTTAAAAATTCACCTAAGGAACAGATTAGATTTAGATATGGGAGAAACAGTATTAAAGAATGATTTGAATGGTGCAAAGGATTTTCTCAAACATTGAATACCGAAAGAAATTTTTTGGAATAAAAAGTCCTAAAATGGGCTTCCAAATAAGGTCCAAACATTATGTTCATGTAATATAATCTTTGTAAACTATTAAAGCCAAATAAAAACAATGTTTATCGTTCAGGCAGTGTATAAGACAATATACGTTTGTACTAAAATGCTAAACATTTTTATAGAAAAATCTTACAAAAAAACATTTTTTTAAAATCTTGCAAAAAGACGTTTATTACAAAAAACGCCCTAAACACATTTTTTTTACAAAAATTATGCAAAACCTTCTATTTATAAAATTAACACTTCTTAAACAAATTAAACAGTCGTTAAGCTAAGTGATTTTTCAACTCTATCATATAGTAGTGATTACAATTCCATGACTGACATTATTGTTTAAAAAGTCATGACTTTCCTTTACAGTTTCAGGCATTGTCATTAAAAACAGTAATACAATTTAAAATTTCCAAAAATTAACGCTGCCAAACCAAACTAATCGAATGGTTGCTAACCACATATTTTAAATCAATCTTGAAGCACAAATGTATAGTTTCAGACATTGACATTAGGGATCTAGAAATCTGAATTTCACTATTGTTTTAAAATAAGAGTATGTATTAAAACAAAACTTCCTTAAACGAACTAGTGAAACGACCGTTGAGGTATTAAACTAAAAATACTGTAAAACAAGACCATTCGCAGAAATATTCACCATTTCAGGCATTGCCATTATAATTTAAAGTTATTTTTGGGAAAATGTTAGTAATACGAATTCCTATTAAACGACCGAGGAAGCGTGAAATGCCCTTTTAAATCCTGTATTTTCTTTTATTTTCGAGTACCAGAAGCTGTATATAAGTGGGTAGTTTATTATGTATGTCCACAGTTTATGTTGTCGATGAAATATTGATCATTTAAAAAGTCAGTGAAGGATGTAATGGAGGTTCTTTGACGTTGAATGGGGACTGCAGATTTCTCATTCCTTACATTTTGCTAATGCGAAACTTGCCATTTTTTCTATATATTTTTATGTTATTCACGCCTTTGCTATTTTTCCCTTTTTTTCCCAAAAATCATCGTTGGAAACGTCCAAGTTGGCAGGCAGCCGTTATCGGTCCATTGTTGCTCACTGCTATAGCATGTATAATGGGGGAAAATTGAAACGAATTTCAAGCTATAAATTCTCATCATAAATGCCTCCTTTTCCGCGTAATTGCGTTTCAAGCGGCGAAAAGCAAATGCTCAGACGTTATATCCATTTCACCCGCCCATTATTTATATTTTCAAGAGTGGAAAACCACCGCCATTAATGCGCTATATACTGCCAGAAACAAGTGCAACAAACCCAACGATGGACATGTGCTGATGAAGGCCCCAAAAATGCTAAGGGAAAAGCAGCAAAATGGGCAAATGCTTCATAATCTTATTATCGCCAAAAGAGATAGACGTAGACAATCGCTTAATAGACTTTTCAAACAAACACATTCGAGGATATAATTTAGCTCAACTCAGCGATGTTTTAAAAAACGGCAGAGAAACACTTTCATCGCATGGTCATTAACAAAATTTCAATTTCTGATTTTGAACTTGGTTAGCTCATCTGCAAAATGAATTCAAAAAGAAGAGATAACGGTCGCAATTAGTTGCTGTACAGAATTTCAACTGAAATTTGAATGCATTTATGTCCAATTTGGCTGAAAACTGAGAATCGCAGGCGCTAAAGCTATGGTTGCTTCAATATTGAGGAGGAATGATAACATCAGCGCAGTTTTAAAACCATTTTAGACTCTTGGCACTTATTTATAAAAGCCTACATGCATGTCCGAAATTGTAACTTATTTTTAAGCTAATTTTGTCACTTGTACGTATATGTTTTACATTTTTGTATTGATCTTAAAAGCATAATTGGAAAAATATACATATATCAAGCAGTAAGAAATGAAATAAATAAATTAATCATTTTTCTAAATAAATATTTTTCTGTTTATAGGATTTATTTTTTCAAGAAAAATATTGTAGGCCCTAGGAGTTATAGAAACCAATGTCAGAAGTTTTTATTCATATTTATGCTAATTTTATCGTTTGCACGCAACTATTTCGCATTTTTATGAATATAAAAATTAGACATCGCCCTAAGCACAGCTCAGTACATAATGGGGACCTTGGCAATAAGTTCTTTCCATTGCTTAACTTGCCAACATTCAACTGGAGGATCCTCCTTAAAAATTAAAAAATATACATATTTAAGAAATTAATTGATGACTACCAAATTATTTATTTGGAATTTAAGTGCATAGGATAAACTGATAAAAAAGAAATGAAAAAATGACAAATTGTTTCATTATTAGAATTTCGAGTCTAATTCAAACACCAGCTTAAGTTTCCAAATTTTTATCCAATAAATGAAACTTTTCAGCAAAAAAAAAAAAAAAAAAAAAAAAAGTTTTGAAACAACACATTGTATATTCCACCAGGCGTTGAAAAGCCATTATCTGAAATCATTAAGACCGAAAAGAAAAAAATATTTCAGAACCTTATTAAAGGAGATTGTATATTTTAAACGATGCAGAAAATGAAGGAAATGATGAGAAAAAATCCCACCTATTTTGATCAAGGTAAAAACAAACTTTGGAAGGCCTATTCAAACTGTTTTCTTCTAAGAAAACCTCGATCAATATTCCAAACATGGTTTTATAAAAAAAACATCGGCTTTTTTGTAAACCCTCATATAATAATAACATCTTACGGAGAGAATTTTGTATCAATGTTATCAATCATCATTTAGGAGGTAGAACATTACGATATATAAAAAATAACGTCTGCCTGGATTATATAAATTTTGTAACTTTCTATAAGGAACTACCTTCTTCTTAAAAAGTAGACGTATATATAAGGGAATGAAATTGTTTCCTTATTTTTCTCCCCGTTAGCTAAATCGAAATCTCATACATCTACCATAGATCCATAAATATACAGTTATAAAGGTAATCCCAAACACACTGCCGCAGAATTCGAAAAATTCCCAAAAGAATTAGATATAGCATTAGAAAACACGATGCCATCGCTATGGAATAAAAGCACATTTTAAGTTGGTATTTTAACAATACCTTCGCCTCCCTGATGTCGTAAAAATCGCTTTAATGTTCGTTCATCTATACCTTAAATACAGTATATGCACACCAGGAATAATAAACTGCTTTTAGCTGGAAAATTGAGGTAAAGGAAAGTCTTGAATACATCAAGTGCATTTCCTTGCTATAATATTAAGGAAATGTTGGATTCATTGAAGTAAACTGTTTTTAAACTTACAATGGCATACGAGGTAGTAGTTAACATCTAACATGTAACTTACAACAACCATACCTGCAACAATATTAACATTATACCTATAGAAATTTAAGGTTTTCATTTTATACTTATAACAATTTAAAGTATTCATTGCTTTTGCACATATTTTATTTTAAAAATTTGAATTTTTTTTCTGCGATTTTTTAATTTTTTAACAATCATTTCAGAAATATTATGCCTCGTTCATGAGATTCTAGAACATGTAAATTTGAATTTAAAAATTTAACTTTACAAGCCTTTTTTTCAAAAGAAAAAGCTTATGCGACGGCCATCTTGGATTCGCCTTTTAAGTGGAATATACTCAACGCCACATCAATACCACATTGGTTACCTGCATAATATTGCTTTAAAAAACATCAGGCCCTTATTGGCTTACCACGTATACATTTTCAAATTTTCATTTAGGTGAATTGAAAGACGTACACAGGAAACAAGAATGTATTTGTCATTCATTCTTACAATCGATACAATTTCAGAAAAACCCTCTTTAGTGTTCCCACCATTGTCCTTAGAAAGTGAAAAATCCAACATGGCAGGTTTGAAATCCCTCCCATACTCAAATGAAATACATGCTAAAACTTCCAGCTCGTGCACTGAATTCTTGAACCAGTCAATTTACTTCTTCAGAGTAAAAGCTTCAGAGACGGCCATCTTGGATTTGCCTATTAAAGTGGTAATTAATGCAGACGTATTGATTGGCGATACAGCTCGAGTTGCCAGGTGCGTCCTCCTGGATTACTTACCATCTAGACTCAATTATGTTTATACTCCCCTTACTGAGTTGCGCTAATGTTTACCCTACATTAATTCAACGTGTTAACCTCGATTGACATCGAGCCATGGAAAAATTTTCAATTTGAAAATCTATCGTAGCGAGCAAATATAAAGGCAAGAGAAATTGAGTCGATAAAGAGGGTTATTTTGAAAAAGCAAACAATGGAGGTAGCCCAAAAATGTAAAAAAGTTGAAAATTTTGTTAATAATAAGTGCATGGGAGGCAAGATGAAAAGTAGAATGACAGGCAAAGAGGGTCTTATAATGGGTAATGTCCAAACTCTTGGGTCATTAAATGCAGATATAGAAGGAAAATGCGTGGTTAATTATTCATAGGAAACATAATGTAAACAAGGTTGAAACGTGAAAATGTTGTTAGAGCGAAAGTGTTGCCAAAGAAGAACACAAATGCGTTTGCAAGAGTCCACTTAAGTCATCAACAAGTTGTCAGCAGAAAAAAACAAGGTGACGGAAAAGCGAAGAAACGTGTTTACACGAACCTGGACATGTCTGAAAGGTCCATTTCGACAATTGAATAATGAATGCAGACATCTAAATTACATTTGTTTCGTGTTCTAAACACATCTTGTAACATCTACTTTTCTTAATTATCTACTTTCAGAATGACTGATAATGGACTTTGTATCTAGACATGTCTAAAAGTGTGGATTCATACATTTCAAATATGTATGTGTAGAAATTTAATTTGTCATCATGTAAAATAAAACGAAAAAAATGTAATTTATTACGTTACTGAAATTGTTATTTTGACATCGCTGACAGGAATTGTCTACTTTGAAAATGTTAAAGCGTCCTATGTACATTATTTTCGATAAAATCTCGGATGAAAATATATATATTAGTGGCAGATGTATTTTTAATTGCATTATTGCAATTTGCTTCAAAAAACTATGCCAATTTATTAGTGTACCACTTATTTCGACAACCTGAAAATGTACAGTAAATTTCGTATACAAAACCTTTTATTTGTTGTACAATGTTGTAATAATTCTTCCTTAAGTTATATATGGTAAAAACATTTTAAAATTTCCAGAATGATGTAACAAGATTACAATTATATTAATACTTTAATAATAGAGCAAAGATTTCGTAACCTGTATTTAATTTTAAGAGAGTAATATTGTTGAAACACCCTAAATTACATTTTAATTCTCAGAGACAAACTAGAAAATAGAAACAATAACTACCAAGTCGACAACAATTGAAAATCTTTCATTTTTTTTTAAAGATAATCTTTCCATCAATCCCAAGAGTGTTATTCAAGCTGCATTTCTTTAAAAGCTAGGTAAAAGTAGGTAAAAGTCCATTTCCCTCTTTATTGAAAATAAATAAATTTCAAACAGATTTTTCAATTCCTTTTTTTTAAATTCGGTAACATCAACGCCACTTTAAGCGTGCACTACTAAGACAGAATCCATTGCAACAGCCTGCAAATAACCTGTCCAGAAACACAAAAAAGTAGTTGATAAAACTCGAAAGTGAAGTGCATCTTAAGGACTGATCGAGGTTTCTTATTCTGAAGGGCAAAATAAAAAACAAAACAATGAGATTTCCAGAAGTAGAAGAAGAAGAGAAAGGGAAAAAAAGGCAAGAAAAGCAGTACTTCCAAGTGCAGGCTAGCGAGAAATGTGAATGTCTTTGCATTTTCGCGTTAGGATAAGTGCAATATATATGGCGAAATTGGCATAGATATCCAATTGCCAAAGAGAGAAAGAAAGAAAAAAGGCAATGTATGAGAATGATGGACACCTAAATGGATGGAGTGGCTTGTCCAACCTCCTTCACACTGTCACTTTAATGGACAATCATGTTCACCTACAGTGCACGTAAAGACGAAGACAAAAAAACTACTGCTAGCTAAAAAAGCATATACAGATTGAAGAGAAATCAAATTTCGCCTTTTTCTTCCCAAAATTAATCGCCCGAATCGAAATGGGACGCTATGCCCCAGTGACAACAGAAATGCATTTGAAAACGGCCGAAATACTTCAGTGGTCAGCTGAGGAATTGGACTATGGTCAGCACTTCTTCAAAAATTCGACTTTTGCAACAAAAAAGTATCAGAACCGTGAAATAAATGTTAGATCATCTAAATGAAAATCTTAATGAAAGAAGAGCTTACTAAAATAGGTCTTTTTGGTAAAGTATTACTATTTTTCAGGTACCAATTAAGGTAGATTCAACATACGAGTTGTACAGTAATTGAGGTAAACCAGCCATGAAGAGAAAACGAAAAGTTTTCATGTTTTTCTTGTTATACTCGAATTAAGGCTTCCTGAAAATATACTTATAGTGAAAAGATTAAAGTTAAGATTTAAAATATATAGCATATCCCAAAAGTTCAAATGTACCTATATGTTAGTACAATTTCGTTAAAATATAAAATAACTTAAAAAGCCAGACTAGATTTTGTTGTAAGTTTGGAAGAGGAAGTTTTTCAATACATTATTGCAAATATTCTTTTAAATCCTTTTGAGTGCTACTAACTAAAATTTTCAGTTTTCCTTAGTAAATAAATTGTCTACAAGTAGTAACTTATAGGTCTATAAATTAGGCTTTTAACTGCATTAATTTTCTTAAAAGTACGTAATGGCAAAAAGGTTTTAAAACTTTCAATAAGGTATAAATCAGTAACAAAAACAAATTCTTCACCTAAACCAAATTTTTAAACGTAAGTGCTGATGTATGCATTTGTTTAATAGTAGGAATCATATATCCGTAAACCAATCCGTAAACCTATATAGGATAGTCAAAAATATCTTAAAAGCGCTTATTAAGGTTATTATACCATACAGATATATGGACCATAAAGTTCATAAAATTTATCGCATAAAAAATTTTTGGTTATTACTCTTTTTATAACGATAAATTTTATGTCTATAAAATAATTCGTATTTCTTTTTAAGCGTTTAACATTGGTCGATAATACAACTCATGTAATGTTACCCTTTTTTATACAAGTATATGTATTATGTATATAATTTGCAATGTATAGAAACTGTACAACCTTCATAAATCGCAGAGACTGTATAGCACTATATTATTTTTATTACTATTATTAATTACCATTACTATCATTATTATCATTGTCATTATTATTATTATTACATGCAACAAAAATGTTTTCTTAAGTAGAATGGAAATACAAAAAAAAACATTTCCAGACATCTTCAATGAATCTCTAAGCTCCAACAAACATCAGTACATACATATATAAATGATAAAATCTAGGGTTTCTTGCAGCATTGTGTTAGCCGCAAATTTAAAGCCATCCGAAAAAGTGTCTGATGGAAGACGATGGCTGGAAAAATAATATTGCGCTGGAAAAATGATAAAAGCAGAGGTTGCAGATGTTGGTTGTCATTTTGGCAGAACGAACCCAACGTCTTCTGCCTATGACGATTTGTCAATGTGATTGGTGACGCATTATGAGAGGCCATTTTTTTAGCAACACTGGAAAATATATCTGGATCGAAAGCAGTTTCTACTCTTGGAGGAAAAACCTAAGATTTGTTTGCCTGTCTATTTTGTTGGATGGCGGCCATAGGAAAACCCTAATGACATTAGCCATAAAACAAGAGATGCCGCAGCTTCAGGAGACCCTCGCCACTCTGAAGAAGTGGTAAACAAAATGGATTTATGACATTATCTGAAAAATAAATAACGAAAGTTAAGGCAAAAAGTTTTCATCTTCCAACGAATTTATTGATTCTTGCCTAGCGTTGATATGGTATGTCCATTGATGGCAGTAACTCAAAGCATTTCTGGAACCATAAATGCCAGGTGAGGAGGAATCAGACAGCTTAAGATAGTTTTTGTTTACTTCATATCGTCTGAATCAGTATGATGTGTAAAGCTATTTGAACAGAAATGTTCCTTGGCAATAAGGACACTCAAGTTCAAAAGACGGAAAATTATTTGCAAACAAATCAAGATATTAAATAATGAATTCGATTCTAGCTTTATGCAAAATAATAAATAAAGATAACAATTAATTTTATAACGAATGCTCGAATTTTGAGTCAATAAAATATCAGAAAGTTTCATTTTGATTTTCAGTTCAAATTGGAGTTAAGTACTTTCAGTTTTTGGGTAATGTTACTCTCGGATGTGTGGTTTGATACAATGCATTCCGGATAATGGGACCACTTCACTGATGATGAAATATGTCCCTATATGTGTCTGGTTCCATTAACCACAAAAATAGCAACAAAAGTGAATACAAGATTTTAACCAAGAATCACTGCAGAGTTAGGTCACATTTTACATTCAAAAAGTGACCCATGTTCACGCCCTATTTTTGAGATAACGAAATCAATGTTATTATCTTCGATATTGTCTACTCGTATACGATTCTAGTTCCTTGAAAGACAAAAGAAAACAACTGTAAAAACCTCGCCAAAACAAGGCCAACAAGCAAACACTACCATGCGGACTTGTGATGTCTAAATCCTGATGACCGCAGACAAACAAACCTGTTTAGACGTTGCATTTATAAAAGAAAAAATATCAAATGGGAAAGTCATGTCGCTACTAGTAAAAGAGGTCTAAGAAAAGACAGTTACTTCAGTCCCAAAGGTAATGTCAATGGGCTCTTTTGTCTCGAATGCTAAATGTAGATCAATCCATTACAGGCAGTTTTATATTTTCAGAGATGCAACTCTGAGAACAGAGAATGCAGAAGTAAAAAAACCGGTAAAAACTAGAAAAGAAGAGCGAAAAAGGACACATTTACAAATGTGTAAAATTACAGCAAGATTCCTCTTTTCTTTTGTCTGCCATCGGATGGAATAGGGCAAACATCGACACTCTTCAGGGATTGGTCCAACGTGACGTTGAACGTTTATCAAACTACTTTATTAGACCTATTACCTGAAAGATGGATCTTCTGGCAACAATAGGAATGGAAAGAAGGGGAAAAACCTTACATTTTTCTCTATCTAAAAACTGTATTGGTATTGGCAGACAGAAAGGAAATGGAATTCACAAAAAGGATTGGAGATTGATAACGTCTCGGTTATTATGTGGTCTTCAGACGTCCGAAATGAAATTCAAAAAAAAAAAAAAAAAAAGACAGAAGAACTAAGAGCTATAGAAGCACACAAAATATCATTGGAATAAGAGAGTAGTGTTGTAGAGAGAGAAAAAAACTAATGCAAAACCATACATTGTGAACCAAAGATGGATGTCTAACAGCTTACACGAAATGGGTTATCAATTTCCAAACATTTCTGAAAGGTATTGTTATTGTATACAAGTGATGCCAATGGCTATTGGCCATTTTATAGAAAATCCCTTTTAGATTTAACAGCATCAGATCAATGATTTTATCTTTGATATCAAATGCTGTCAGCACACAATGGAGAATCTAAAGAATCTTTACTGAATTCTTTAAAAAAAATTAACAAATGAATAAGCCTACAATTTATTTGTACAGGGCATAATGGAATAGTGATGGTTTCACTATTATTGTATTGTTCATTATATCGTCACATGCAGTATATGGCAATATCTCATTCAAATTATACATGTCTACAAATATGTATGAACATAATATGGTATTTTATGCCATTGTCCAAATCCTCTTATATCCTATGACGAAACGGGCTGGGTTTCTTAGTGCCATTAGAACACTTGGTTATGGTAAAATATGATTGTAAAAATAAACATGAATAAGGCAGATAACAAATTATTGGATGGAGACGTATGGCGATGTATACCGACTCTCTGATCCACATATAATTTTTCGACTTTAGTGCAATATGTGTGTTTGAAGTTTTTTTTCCAAGTATTCAGTTTTGCATAACAACATCACCATTTTTCAATAAAATTCAATGATGTATGTGCATAACAAATGCAGGAAAATTCAGGTGAATGTGAGTTAATTACCAGAGGATATAAAACTTCGTAAACGAAACAATGGATTATTATCAAAAAAACAACAAAAAAATTGTCTTATCAAAATACTTCATCATATGCTTGAAGGTCTATTCATAGCTACGCGATAGCTTACATTAAATTTGCCTAAGGATGAATTGCTAAATAATAGCGAATACCATATGCTGGTGTTTGTTTAAGAATCCATGTAAAAACTTTCGTCGTTTGCAAAATAAACAAATTGCAAAAAGATTTTTTCCTATTTTACGAGACAAAACTCGATGTTCTAAAGCCTCGTATAGATAAAAAGAAAATGGAGAAAGCAAACAACTTTTGATTTCTCCATACAAAGTGCACGGAATGTTTCAATTTCCCTACCAAAATAAGGTTATAGAGAAGAAAGAAAGCGAGTACAAACATAGTCTAATATATCGAAAAATTGTCAAAACCTTACCTATTTTTTTCACACGTTTCCTTAGGCTGAACAAATTGGAGATGTGTTGAACCCAAGTTGAGAAATCTGGACGGGAAGGAGACCAATTACCATTCAATCTGAAACAGAAAATTGTTTTTAGATTTTTTTTTTACAAACAGGGAATTTTTCACATTCACTTTGGAGATTTAATCTTACTCGAACCTCCTTATGTTTGTTGATTTTTAACGTTGGCCTATTTCTGCAACACGAGGGCTAAACACCAACGCCAGGGGATGGGCCTTCAAC
>JAQGBW010000542.1:0-39253 GCA_034698625.1 Julus scanicus | reverse complement strand
GTTCTTTAAGATTTGGCCCAAATAGGCGGCTGCCCCGATTAACCGGTGGCCCAATTAAGCGGAATCTACTGTATATAATTATTATACTTATATTGAATTTTTAAATGAAATATTATGAAATAACCCTATGAATTTTACTGATCATGAATTATAACTACAGCTGAACATAAAAATACACTTGTACTGTATATTATACAAGTACACAAACTATAGTCTACCGACTTATGAGGACATTCCCTCTTTTAGCGCCCGTGCTACAAAAAACAATAGACAAACAATTACGAAAAGTTACAAATGAGGTCACAATCCCTATTCCCTTCCCAACCTGACATCGTCAAATATTGAATCAGGCGGGCATTCCAGATACATCCTCATACATTATACAGCTTTAACTTCCCATAAACATGACAAAAATACCAATACAAGCAAGAATAGCATCTATTTCAATTGTGCGATTTTGTCACTAGAGGGAGTGTAAACATCCGTTATATCGATTGTCAAAAGCCAAATCTATTTGAACACGTTTAATATCTGTTTATCTCCAAGTTAAAGTGCACAAACGGGAAAATTAATCCTCCCATGATTTGGATGGAAACGATGGTCACCACCAGGATGCAGCACAGACTTGTGTTGATTATGACATTAAAATGGTTTTTTTTTTTAAAAAAAACAACTCAAGAAAGAGGGCAAAATTGAAGATGAGGTCAGAAATCTAAATATAAGAATCATGCTCAAAGCAAAATAGGAAAATGGCAAGTTTGCCCTGGTCTCAAAATGACCGCTTCGGACCACTGGTTTTAAAGAAATTCATTTTTAAAGGATGTCGTGACACCAATCACAACAAGAAATGAAACTTGTCGTTTTTAAAGTGCACAGAATTCCAATTTTCAACACATAGAAAATTCCTTAAGGTGAATCACAACTCTATCACATTCAATGGGTGAAATTTTAAAACACAATTTCAGCCAAACAAAAAGAGATTAAATAAAAATAAAAATTGTTTAAAATAGCTTAATCAATCAGCAATTGTATAGCTTTTTCGTTTTTGACTTTGAAATGGTAGATTTTTTTAAAATTAATAAACAAGTTTGAAAAATGTCCGTTAATTTGAATTCTCGTGCTGCCACCTGCTTTTTGGCAGCGTGGCAGAAAAGGAAGAGGATGAACTGTTGCTACGAAATCAACTATTATCATCTTCATTAGTAATTATTTAAAAGTTGTTAGAATGTTTTAAGAACTGCAGGAAACACAGAATATTAGCTACTCTGCAGCACAGTGTTGCACTGAAGTGAAGCGAACTATACATGTAATGTACACCATCTTATTGTACCCAAATAAGCACATACATGTATGTCATAGGCCGTGATATTGTTACAAGTAAACACGGTAGTTGTTAGTTTTATACATTTATGCAAATTGAGGAATCCAAACATCAACTTGTATACACTGTATATGTGATTGCCATCAAATTGTCCAATATCACTTGGAGGATCTCTGGCATCTCTGGAAATCATATCAGTAAAATACGTTATTACAGTAACACCATACATGTAATTGTAGGTCACTACACGACGTAGTGCTGTGCTGCAGCGTAGGCGTTTTCATTTGGCGTTTCCTTCAGTTACTACAAACATTGTTAAAAGTTTAAATAATTGACAATGAAGACAAAAACAGTTGATTTCATCACATCTCGATCGAGCCCATTCTCTTCCTTTTCCCAATTTAACATTTTTTTAAAATGTTACAGGTCACAAGTTATTATGTGGGTGTCCATGAACAAATGGTCGTAGTTAAAATCTATGGATTTGGGTCCACACCATAACATCAAAAATTCTATAGCATTTTGAGAAAAATTGTGTTTTTCTATAAAAAATGACTAATATGTTTTTTTTTTAAGTACAGAGTGCATACAGTTTCTAAAAAGTTAATGGTATCAAACTTGTTGTTTGTATGTAAAACCCAAGATGTTATGACAAAAAATTGTTATTGTTTTTATAGAAACTATGCTTAAAAGTATTCGTTAGCAATGTGTTTTTTTTGTCAACTTCCTGAAAGTTAGATGTGGCTTACGATTCTATTGTGTGCTTTAGTGAGTGAAATCAACTTACAACCTAACAAACAACTGTAAATTAACCAAAATTTAGATATTAATCTTCATTCTCTTTTATTGTCTAATCTACAGTTGGTTTGCGCGGGAAAATGAAACAGTTTACGCTATTTACATATATATGTATATAATACTCATAAAGGGTTTGGTTTTAAGTAAATATGTTAATAAGTGTTCTCGAGAAAAGTCAAAGAACCATATATAGAGTTCAGTATTGCAAAGGTTTATTTTATTTTTTTCAGTACTGTACATATAGTAACAGTACTTTTTGTTACCGATTTGTCAAATTGTGGTTTCGTGAACATATTTCCATAAACGGGTTTGTCCATATCAAAAACGCATTTCGAAAAGGAGGTAATGTTTGCTGTTTTCACCTCCTCTTGAACGATCACCGAAATGTTTCATGGAAACATGTGTTTTTTGGCCACAAATTTGCTGAAACTTGCCTGCAGAAAACTGGCGAGCAACCACATTTCGCAAACATGTTTACCAAGTGCTGTTTCTGATACGTGTTTGCTCTAATGTGTACTAAACAACAGTGATTTACAGTGTTGAAATCCTGCTACTTGGTCATGTCAGTAGACTACCCTTTAGTAAAGAGAAAGAGAGGAATCGACCGAAGGGAGAACAACTTACTGACTTCAGGTATAAGATAGAACTTCCAAAAAACAGGGCCTCTAAGCTTGATTTTATTAATCTCTAAGCTGGCTTCTTTTATTATTATAGATTTTAGATTTTAAAGGAGGGTTATACCGATCCTATTAGATACTATTAGTAATATTATACATGCATGTAAGCTTTTGCTACTGTATATTACTGCTTGGATGAGCACTATGGACAAAAGTAATAAAAATAGTTTTTGGAAACTGTATTTCCTATATTATGTGAATGGGGCCCAAACTCCAAAAAGTTTTAGTAGCGTAGTTCCGTTGAAGCTAAAGGATTAATTAAGCAACAATAGGATCTCATAAAAAAAACTTTTGACGGAATAAACATCCTTATTGTAAAATGCTCCGTTCACATTCAGGAACACTTTGGTTTTTTAATGTTCAGGATGCTGTATAAGTCGTACCATGCACCATATACCGTTATTTCTTTTTATGGGCATCCATGAGTCCGTAGAAATGTTTTTGAAAATGCCTATTATCCGTAGGCGTTGGTAGCAGTAGCTAAATGTCATGTAAATGAATGTTATGTTATCGCTTCTTATAAAATTTCACAACATTAATACCCATAAATGGTCACTTTTGGGAAAACTAACTAGCATGCCATTGGGGAAAGCCAATTGGACGTCAACTAATGATAGCATTTTTCAGCCTTTGGTTTTTCTTTGTAATTATTTTTGAAAGGTCAGTGTAAGGGGAAATGGACACCAGAAGAAATGTTTCCTTAGTCCCAAATGCACTTGCATTTTAAAAACCTCGGGAAAGTCGGGAATAATGCTTAAAATTTATGTGAAGCACCATTTGTATGCTGGAATTACCCATCGAATTTCATATGACTACTGATTACATGTACTCTACTTAAACGTATGAATCCACTGCAATCGTAATCAGTGCTCCTACTCATGAGTACAATTTGGCCAAGTATGAAACATAGCAGTTTTGGGCAGTAATTGAGTACATTGATGTATTTGAGTAACGAGTAAAGGATATTACTGAGTACAAAAGTAATTTGACTCCAAAATGAGTAAAATGCACTCGATTACAAAAATGTACTCACAATGGGTGATTACAAATATCGTTGAGTATTCACGTAATCTAAAACTATGAGTATTAGCATAATCTGAAATTGATTACAATGTAGTAATCGATTATGAATTAAAATACTTTGAAGTAAGTAATTGCGTGATTTGAGTAACGAGAATGAATACTTGACATGAAGGACATCCTAAAATCTTATTTGAATGTGTGAGCTTTGACATTCCTAACCAATTGGTATCCTAATTTTTACATTTCTACATCATTGATATTTTTGTTACTGAATGTTACGAATTTTTAAAATTCTAATTATTTAAAATAAATTGAGTTCCTTGAACAATA
This sequence comes from Julus scanicus, assembly GCA_034698625.1. Lineage (NCBI taxonomy): Eukaryota > Metazoa > Arthropoda > Diplopoda > Julida > Julidae > Julus > Julus scanicus. Next base: position 35,104 of record JAQGBW010000542.1, on the reverse strand, counting down.
CTTCTGCAATCCGCCTTACTCGTAATCAGTAATCAGTACTCATCGTACAAGTACTGATTACTGATTACAATTTTATTCTTTCCATGGAGTATGATTTCACAGTTACTCTAATCAGTACTTCTGCACACGAGTACATATATTTTCCCAAGTTTGATTACTCATTTCATATGGCTACTGATTTCATGTATTCTGATTACATGATTCCACTGTAAATTGTAATCGTAATCAGTTCTCGTACTCATGAGTACAATTTGCCCAAGTATGGAACATAGTTTGAATTTCGCGCCTTCCCGTGGGGCACCGCGCCGCTGGCATCCATCTTGCTACCGCCATCCATCCACAGGTGGCAGCACCGCGGCCTTGCGCAAGGAAGGAAGTGGGGCAGCTCCGAGGGGGTAGAAATTCTTCATTTTAACTCAATGAACTGCGGTTATCCGCGTAATTTCACTTTCCCAGCGGATGTCGGTGTTATCGTCTTCGGCTTCGGTGGGCGGACGCCAGTCGCGGTGATGTTCCTCGTTCGCGTGGGCTGAATTTCCCAACGTCGCACCCGCGTAATGGCTGCGTGCCTAGGACCGTGAGGGCCTTTCCCCTCGCAGCCTCTCGTGCGTATTTCGGGTTTGGATTTTACCCTATTCTCCGCCATTTTCCGCCATCCCGACGCTGGAAAACCTTTTCCAACCAACTGTGCTCAGTTCTGCGACCTCTGAAACCCGCAGTGAGTAATTTACCAGCTTGGTCGAGCTTACAGGCATATGGGCGTCAAAGGCCTATTAAAGAGCATCTCCTGATCTGCATTCTAGCCTGGAGGTGGGAGCATAGGGCCGCCAGTGGTTACTAAGCTCTGGTTATCATTTCGGTTTTCAGGGAATTTCCAAATTGTTTTTCGGTCTGTGGACTTTTTTTGGTACCCTCTGGGTTTTTTCTGCACTACCTGGTCCGTGCAATACGCGTGTGTTACCGTGGCAACCCATGTGCACCGTATTGGTATATTTTCCTTCCTCTTTCTTATTAACGTCTTTGGGGATGATGAAGGGGAATTTCAACAGGAATATGGATTCACAAAAGGTGGACCTTTGCGAGGGCCAACGATTCGTAAATTTCCAGCAATATTGGATTGAAACCAACGATGGTCAAAGATGGTCAGCTGTTAAATGTTATTTGAGGCATAGGGGTGATCCATAAATTGTCACACTTTTTTGCGTCTTTTTAAACACCCCTCCACCCCTTTGTCACAATTGTCACAAATTTTACTACACCCCATCCAAATAAGGTGTCACAACCCGTCGATTACTCTTCTCCCCCCCCCCTTTCCCCAATTATTTTTTTAATAATTCTATATTCTTTTATAATTTTATTTGTTAAAATACTTAAAAATATTAAAAAAAACTTAATTTTAAATTAATGAAACCAATGTTGATATTAATAACATTATATTAAATAATAGATTACTATGATGATTGATGAGTAGCAATCGGGAAGAAAGTTTTAAGTCACTACAGGACCCAAATCTTTTTTCCCTGATTGCTATTCAAAATTTGAAATGTTAAAAAAATTTAAAAAACATTTATCGCATATTTTTTACCGTTTGAAATAAATTTTGATTGTGTGATGTCACATTACCGATGCACCCTTACCCTTTGGTCACAGTTGTCACAAAAAACAACCCACACACCCCCTAGGTGTGACATAATTTTTGAATGGTTCCTTACTGAACTGAGATAGCCTAAACAAATTACAGTAGAACCTGTCTAAAAGCATACTCTTGGGACTGGTGAAAAATATGCCTTTAGGCAGGTAATGCTTTTAGATTGGTTCTTTTATTATACACTGGTCTGGCACATTTTATGCTTTTACAGAGTTTATTCATTTACACAGGATGCATTTTGACAGGTTCTACCGTATACTCGGTATTCACAGTTTTTGCATTAAGGCCTGGATTCAGGGGGAGGGGATATATCCCCTCCTCTAAACCCCGCACAAATATATGCTAGGATTGGAAAAAATTAGAGTTTCCATCCATAACTGCCCAAATCCATATCCCCCACTCAAGTTGTATTCTAGATCCAGTGCTGTACGTATTTCAATGGTTATGCGAGTCATCTCCGTGAAGTTATCACCGGCACATAAGAATTTGAATAAAATTTTACGTTGACATTCTAATCCAGACTGGAATATTTGCCAACTGTTTGCGCCAGTCAAAGATAAAAGAAGAATCCGTGATTTTAGTTGGATTAGCAATATATTTGGTGAAACAGATTGCGTCAATTTTATGTCTGCAAACTTTAAATTTAGCTTTTATTTGGTTATATCGAGCCCTAATTTTTACTAACCGTCTTCATAACAACATAAACTAGGTTGGGTAGTGGTTTGGCCAGTCATGGCCATGCAGTACATTTTCTCGGCATGATGTAAATCTTCGAAATGACGCCCCTTAAATGTTTTTTCTTTAAATAACCTTCGATTGTGATTTTTTTAAAAATGCACAAATGTACGAGTACTAGTTTTAATATGAACAGTTCAAATAGTTTTTTGATTTCGCTGGTTATGCTGCCCCCCCTTACGTGTCGCCTGATGCGGCCGCCTCTCAGTATAATAGCACAGCATGGCCATGAGGCCAGTTTTTGGCTACCTGCCTTTCAATCTGGAGACCCGGGTCTCCAGATTTTCGAAACAGTTCGGAGTGTTGCAATTAATGTGGACAATTGACATTCTTTTATCAATGTAAAGGCTTTACAGGACTCAGCCCGTCTTGCCTATATTATTTGTTATTGTTTTAGTGGTTTATTTTGAGTATGAGTTTGTGTTAATGTATTTATTTACTCCCTTTTTTTTTTTTTTTTTTTTTTTTTTTTTTTTTTTTTTTCTTTTTTTTTTTTTTTAAATTTTATGGTACATATTGAATTGGATACTTCTAATCTTCTTTCTTCAGTTTTCTGTATTACCTTACCTTAATCTTGTTTTCTTTCGTTATATTATATTCTAACACCAGAAGTCCAAAATTCTGTTTTAATAGCCATCAATTTTGGACTTCCGTGTTGTTAGAATTTCAATTGTCCACATTAATTGCGACGTGCCAAAAAACTTCGAAGTATCTATAATGTATTTTCACAATTTTGTTTTTCAGAAATGAGATCTTTTTTTTTTTTAAAGATGTTCTGTAGTCTTTCTAGTAAATCTTTTTACAAGAAATTTGAATTTTAATAGAAATGTTTTCATTAATTGACTTTTCCTATAAATCAAACGAAAATATTAGCTGTTCTTGATGGGAAATATTGTTGACGTAAAATGTTATCAAAATCCTGGACAATATGAGATCTTGCACAAATAATTTTTGGCGGATGTTTTTCAACGCTGAAAAAAATCTTTCGCTTTCAGATCCTCTTTCACATATTTTCTTCTGGGCACATACCCATGTTGAGACGATAATTTCAGTCTACATCAGGAAGCATTTTTGAATCGGAAATATATAAGTGCTTTTCGTGCTTAGTACCGCAAACTAGACGAATTTCGTCAGAAAGGGTTTCCAAACGTCATTTAAAACGTACGTAGTAGTGGAGGATGTTGTCAACTTTGTTGAAAATTTGATCTTTTGAGATCCTATTATGAACCAGTTAATGGCAGCTTTTTCCAACTAATTCCAACGTTTATCTTCGGAAATCAGTTTTTAGAGTTGGATTTATTAAAGCCATGATGTTGAACTTTAAATTAAGCTTTTCTTTGGTTATATCTTGCACAATTTTTACTAACCATGTTCCTAAAAAATAAACTTATGTTGACGGTAATTGTTCGGCAAGTGTTAGACTATCGGCCTTGTTTGTGTTTTCCACAGTTGTTTCTATACAAATGCCAAGACCGTGCTCCTTCCCAATCCCAGATGCAGCATATACAATATAATCTTTGGCTATATAATTAAGCAAAATATAAGATGTTCTTGATGTAAAATATTGTTGATGCAAAATGTTCTCAAAATCCTGATCAATGCCCGCCCAATATGAGATCTTGCACAAATGGTTTTTGGCGGATGTTTTTCAACGTTGAAGAAAATCTTTCTGAGATCCTTTTTCACTGATTTTCTTCCGAGTACATTTCCATTTTCAATCTGTATCAGGAAGAATTTTTTGAATCGGAAATCTATATGCGTACGTGCATTATGTGTTTACCGTAAGCTAGACAACATTCTGCAGAAAGGGTTTTTCAAAGGTCTTTTAAAACGTAGTTTTAGCGGATGTTGTCAACTTTGATCAAAATGTGAAATTTTTAGATCCTATTATCAACCTGATAATGGCAGTTTTTTCCAGTTAAATTTCGACCTTAAGAAGTTAGCTTTGAAATACCCCTTTAATTGCAAGTAGTACTGCTTTCAATCTAATTCACCTTTTTTATGTTTTCATCAGCTAACATTCTGATGGCTACAACTGTTCTTGCACACGTTAGATCAACTAATTAAAAAAGACATCAACATCATAAAATTGTCCATGAAAACCTCAAAATAAGTGAATATAATTTTAACAAATCGAATCGGGGATTTTTTGATAATGAAAGCTAAAATAATTTCTGGCATTTTTAATACATTAGTTGCATCAAGCTTATTTGTATTATTATGCACTTATGCTGTATGTCACATATCTGTGGGGGGTCAAAGGCTTTGAATGATTGTCTTCTACTATAGCGGTCGTTAGGCTTTAATGTATGGGAAATAAGAAGTGAATTACAAGAAAGATTCAAACGGTTTAATAACCCCACAGATAACTTTTCGTATCCCAATTTAGAGATTGGAGCATTTTTGTCACACTCGTGAAATGTTGGCAATTTCCTTTAATGAATCTGGCTTCCCTAAACTAGACCATCTCTATATCCTGAATATGAACCATGAAATAGCATAATATTTATTAATTAAAAAAAAACACAGACGAAATTAAAATTTAAAATGGCCTGCTAAAACACAAAAGAATCAATCATGAATGCCCTAAACGATTTTTTACTCAAAAACAAGGAAGGAAAATTAACAATTCCAAAAGTCTCGCTTTTATTGTACTAAATGGGAGATTTCTGAGCTACATCAAAAGTAAAGTACTTAATTATACAACGTGCAAATAAATACGTTTAAGAAATATTGACGTTTGAAGTTAAACTTTTAACTTCTTAACGTGGAAATTTAACTGGAAAAGACTGCCAATATCTGGCTGATAATAGGATGTAAAAATCTCACATTTTGATCAAAGTTCACACCATCCGCCTAAACTATGATGTTTGGAAAACCCTTCCTTGCAAAATTTTGTCTAACCTACTGTAAACTCTTAATTGCCGTAAATATTTCCGGTTTAAAAAATTCTTCCTGATGTAGATTAAAATTGTCGTCTCAACATGGGAATGTACTCGGGAAGAAAATATGTGGAAAGGATCTCAGAATGAAAAATTTTCTTCAACGTTGAAAAACATCCGTCAAAAATCAATTGTGCAAGATCCCATTTTGTGGGCATTGTCCAGGATTTTGATAACATATTGCATCAACTATATTCTCCATAAAAAAACAGCTGATATTTTTGTTTAATTCATAGGAAAAACCAATTAATGAAAAATACATTTATATTAAAATGCAAGTTTTCTTGTAAAATATTTCCTAGAAAGACAACAGAACATCTTTAAAAAAATGATTTTATTTCTGAAAAATAAAATTGTAAAAAAATACATTACAGAAAGGTGGAGAAATTGAGATTCTAACACCAGAAGAAGTCCAAAATTGATGTTCTTTAAAATATAATTTTGAACTTCTTCTGGTGTTAGAATCTCAATTGTCCACATGAAATCTTACTTTTTTTTAAAGGTGTTCTGTAGTCTTTCTAGGAAATCTTTTTACAAGAAAACTTGCATTTTAATAAAAAATATTTTCATTAATTGGCTTTTCTTATAAATTAAACAAAAATATCAGCTGTTTTTTTTTTAAACTGGAGAATATTGTTGACGCAACATGTTATCAAATAATCCCAATCTTGCATAAAATTGCACAAATATTTTTGACGGATGTTTTTCAACTTTGAATAAAATCTTTTCTTCTAAGATCCTTTTTCACATATTTTCTTCCAGTGTACATTCCCATGTTGAGACGACAATTTCAATCTACATCAGGAAGAATATTTAAACCGGAAATAAAATACGTGCAAATACGTTCACCGTAGGCTAGACAAAATTCTGCAGAAAGGTTTTTCAAACGTAGTTTTGGCGGATGTTGTCAACTTTAATCAAAATGTGAGATTTTAAGATCCTATTATCAGCCAGATAATGGCAGTTTTTTCCAGTTGAATTTCCACGTTAAGAAGTTAATGTTTATCTTCAACCATCAATATTTTGGAAACGGATTTATTTGTACGTTGAATGAGTACTTTACTTTTGAAGTTGTAAGTAAAGTAATTTTGCAACTACTAGCAGTTTTTTCCAGTTAAATTTCCTAGTTAAGAAGTTAACGTTTATCCACAATCATCAATATTATAAACTTTAACTTCTTGACGTGGAAAATTAACTGGGAAAAACTGCCTTTAAGCTTTTTAATAGGATCTCAAAATCTTACATTTTTATCAAAATTGACAACAAATCCCCTTTGATGATAATAAGAGCAAGATTTTTCGAATTGTAAATTTTCCTTGTTTATGTTTGCAGAAAATATTGTTTTGGTTGTGCTCGATTGATTCTTTTGTTTTATCAGGCTGTTTTAATTTCGTTTAGTGAAGGCTGTTTTTCTTAAATTAATAGATCTAATGCATAGTCGTGCAACCAATATCCTCTTGTATATTATGCATTATTTCCATTTAAAATCGTGTTTTGGCATTGTTGATATGCAGTACATATAATTTTTGGAAGTGGGGCGATTACAGAATCACACACATTGTTGCACAGTCACGTTTAACTAACTTGAGATTAATGCTAGCATGAAGTTCGGTCAGATGAAAAAACTTGGTATAAGCACAAATATCTCACTACGGTCATGTTATTGGCTTAAATAATGCAATTGATACTATTATACTATAAAAAGTTGTATTTCTCAGTGAGTTGTTCACTTCTGAACTTAGCATCAGTAATATATTCTGGCTTGAGACCAACACTCAGTTGTTTTACTAAAGCGGCTGTAAATAGATTGTTAGAGGTTATACTGGAAACATGGTTGCACTGAACTGCAAGAAAGAACCTTTGCAAAAATAATGCCAAATGCATGAAAATTTCAAAAGTTTTCAAAAGAAAAAGTTTGGATTCTTTTAACCTTCTTACAAACAATTTATATTTACATTTTAGATAGGCAAGGGCAGCTATGAAGTTTTAAAACTGGTAGTTTTTGTTATAACATTATTTACATACATTTTCTTTGTCTAATAATTTAACAGTGCCAATATTTAGTTTGTGGCCTTTCCACGAAATTTTTCGGTTTTATTCTTATCCCAAATGCCAATATTGGTTTTATTAAATAAGCTTTTAATTCTTTTTTTCCTCCAAGATTTCTACCAGGAATCTTCAAATCTGGAACTTCAATTTTGGCCCTTTTTAAACTTTAAGATTAAGGTCACCTTTTGAAGTTCAGTATGGCTTTCTTCTAGGTCCTTTTTTTACTGGACAAAAATGTAATTTTTCTGCAGTATAAATCTGATTTTGTTGTGGTAAAAATGATATCTTTCTCCAGTAAAAATGTGAAATTTCTGCAGTATTGGGATGTTTGTTGTTTGTTTGTTTGTTGATTTTTAACGTTGGCCTATTTCAGTATTGGGATTAAAAATCCAATTTTTCTCCAGTAAAATTCAGATTTTCTGTGATAAAAATGAGATTTTTCTGTAGTAATAATGCGATTTTCTGTAGTAAAATTGTAATTTTTCTAAGATGAAATTAAAATCATTGGATTAAAAATCTGATTATTTTGCTTTAAAAATATAATTTTCTGTGGTTAAAATTTGATTTTTCTGTGGTAAAAATGCAATTTTCCTCCAGTAAAAATACGAATTTTCTGCAGTAAAATTGCATTTTTCGGGATTAAAAAATCCATATTTTTCAGCTTTAAAAATATTATCTTTAGCTTTAGCAATATTAAAGCAGTTTGTGTTGGTTAAGCTGGTCAGGGAAATTTGTTTTAAAACCTGGTAATGTCAGGGAAGTTGAATATTTTATTTGTGGGGGAACCCTGAAAAATTACTTGGCGTCAAGGGGCTTTTCCCCTTTTGGATCCCTCGCAGTTTCCAGTTGAGACGGGTTAGTCTTTAGATCATTTGCAATTCCCCCTACATGTTCCAGGAAAAGTGTTGCAAACCAGATGTCACTTTTCCCCATGTTTTTCAGTCTTTCCAAAGCTTATCAAAGGCCTTGGCATTTATTCAGTGGTTTATATTTTCATCTATCATCTCAGTATCTTGAAATATTCTGCGATTATGCCAATTACGAATTATAATTGTTTGGCCTACACATTTCTAGAGCAATAATAGACATAATTTGCAGGCTCCCACATGTCTCAGAGTTAAGTGGCTTGTCCAGTTAAACGTTTTCTTTCCCAAGCTGTGACGTTTCCTTCTTTGGCACACGCAAATCTACACCAATGTTTTGTGTGGGATCAGGCACGTAATCAAAAAATTCAAGAATGCTGTCCGGCTTGGCCATTAAGTTGGAGGACGATTATGGCATTGTGGGCAGGTCAGCGACATGATTGGTACTAGTTTTCAGAATGCAATTTGACCAAATTGACACCCACGATCGATGACGGCAGAACCTTGCACTGGGTAGACCGAACTGAACTGAATACTGACTGATGACCGAATACAACTTAAACTGTGTTTTGTTTTTCTTCCCCAGGGTGTCTCGGATTTTTTCGCCTCTCGGATTTCCCGACAAAATGAGCTCCGGGCCACACAAGTTTACCGAGCATCGCAACATGATGGCAGATATGCGTAAGTCTAATTGTAAATTCGCTTCCTTAGTGTCTGTCACGTCATCTCAGTTTTAGCAGATCCTGATGGACAGGACTGACGTGGGAAAATTGGACCGAATCTTGACTGTCTTTACTAAAAGCGTTCGCCGTTTATTTCAAGCTATGATCGAAATACAGCCGAACTCCGATTATCCGAGTGTCTGTATTATATGAATCGTGTGGAATACAAAATGTGTTCTGTTAAGAGACAATCTGTTTAGGACCTTTTTAAAAACGTTTAAAATGCCGTATATGCTGTATATGACCACACATGTAAAATTTTGAACATTTTAATTAGCCTTTAAAGGTTAAAATAGATACGATATAATAAAATGTTCCCTATTGAAATTTTAACTTATTTTCACGGCCATCAGGATTATTCAAGTTTTTAGTTATCGACTTATCAAACTCGGTCCACGTTGTGTATACTTGCACAAGTCGTGGATAAGAAAAGTTTTCAAAGTTAACTTAAATTTTGCAAGACTGTTGTTAGATTCTCAGACTAATTATTCAGATGGATTTAATACAAATTGCATAAGTGCTCTATTAAGTAATTCCCGATTTCTTAATTGTAATTTATTGTACGTTGACTTTGACCGAGTCTGAGGTCATGATAATTCGCAATTAATATTATGCGTTACATAGTAATTTCCTTGTCTGCCTCGATTAATAATTACAAAAAAAAGGCTGACCTTTGTGGGATGCACATGTTTCATTATGATTGCAAATTCAAACCCTTTTAATTAGCTAAATGATTTACCAATTAGTTTAATGCACTAATTAGTTGGTCTGCCTCTGCCACATGGGAAAATATAACGCACAACCTTCCGGATGCTTAATATTCCAGTTTAATATTTTATCATGTTGATGTTGTTTTGTGCTTAATATTTGAGTCGAATTATTCAGTGAAATTTTCCTTTTATTTCTTGAGATTCTACTCGGACCTTTACAATGCTATATTTGCATGTATTATTTTATAACATTTTTATGTAAATTTATAAAAATGAATGTTTATGCGATTTTTGAATAACAAAAAGTTAGTGAAGTGTTATTCATTGCAATAGATAAAATAATTCAGTAGTTTATACATCAATAAGTTGACTCCAATAAGTTTTCCTTCTGATTAAAATTTGCAAATTGATTTAAGGATTTGTAACATTTTACCATCATAAGTTTTCGTCTTTTACATCACTAATAGGAGCTCAAAATTTTGACGTCATTCGCTTTGCATCATATCGGCTAGCCAACAAACTACGCTTTATCCAGAAGAGAACCAATTGTAAGTACTGTTAATGCTAGGTTGCTCTCTGTATTTGGTTCTTTGATTTGGGTTACGTTTTTTGGAATCATGGGCAATTCGGAATATGGACAATTGAAAATGATGTATGTAAGTTATGTTTGAATTAATCATATATTCACTAAGATGGCATTTCTAACTAAGTCTCAAAAGAAATCCATAACAATATTTACTGTGGGATCATTTCTAGTCATTGTGCGCATTGGTTGTATATTTGAAAAAGTTTCATGTATTTCATTTTGTAAATTGGTAAATTTAGTAGAAATCTAGGAACTTGTGTTGGGCGTTTACGACTTAAGGCTCATTAGCACGAGAAGCTGATAGCACCTACCGGAGATGCCGTTGTTGGAAAATGAAAATCTGCTCACATGGAAAGACACATGATTAACATCTGCAGATTTATTTTCCGACAACAGCATCTCTGACTGGCGTTACCAGACTCTCACTTCACAATCACCACACAATCTTCACAATCTTGATGGTGGACTCGAAAGTAGCAAATGTAGCCTAAAAGTCCTACAATTCTCTGTGTCTTTGCTGGAGATGATTTGCAAAATTGTCCATAAAGCTGGCTAATGATGTTCGCTCAAAAATTTTCAGTGCATTTAGTAGACATCTGGAATGTGATTGAAGCGTTTCGTGAACATGGTCTCAACACGTTCGATCTGCGGGCGGATGTCGGAGTCGCACGTCTGGAGGCCCTCATTTCAGGCTTGTACTATCAGCTTAACAAGAGACTGCCACCCAACCAACAAGTCAACGCTGAAAACTGCACCAGTCTTCTCCTTAACTGGTTACTGTTTATTTATGATGGGTGAGTGTTTGTTCTGCAATTAGCGGTTTCAAGGGGAGCCTGTTTAATAGAGCATAAAACATTGTATCATTGAATTGATTGCTCATTAACCAGCTTCTGTTACTAAGGTCAGACCTCCTACGCACCGGCAGCGTAAAACCATGATGGAGGAAGCTTAAAAACATGATGGCGGAAATTAGCCTGTGTAAAATTCATCTATTATTGATAAATAGCTCTCATGGAATGCTTTAGGAACTTTTAATTGTGAGTGAGGATGTCTATTAATTGTGCTCAATAGGCAAGGTCGAATAAAAAATGTAGCCTTGTATATGGTGTTAATCAGCATAGATAAGCGAGTTCATGATATTGATAACATGATGGTATCTTCGAAAGATACTTCCGTTTTAATGAATTTGTATTTAGCAAAACCAGTTTTCCCCCATGAACACTTCATTTTGTTTTAATTATTCAACTTATAATAATTAGCAATATCTTGCTAAATTTTTAAATCAATAAATGGCAGCAGCCTTGAGAGAAAATTAATTTTGCTAAACGGTTTGTTTATATAAGAGGTGGCTTCGTTTCGTGCTTGTAAAGTTAATGGTCAAGGTGGTCCAACACGTGACCCGCATGTTGCAGCTCTAGAAGTGTTTTTTGGCGGTCCTCAGCAAGATTAAAAAAAAAACCAATTTGTTAACAAAATATATTTAATTATTTCCATACAATTTTTACTCTAGTTGTGCACGTCACGCACGTTTGTTTATGGATAAAACACAAACGTCAACAATTAGTTAAATATAAGTACGAGAGCGGTCAAAATGTGTTGCATATTAGTTTATTATTCGAAAACCAGATGTCTACAAAAAACTGAAATAGCCGTTTTAATGAGCAGGAAATTTGTTATTTTTCAATGTAGGATCCGAATTTGTTGAATTATTTATCCCACCGTTTGATGAAATTGTTTATACCCCTCTCGTAAAATGCATTATGTTGGCTATGCAGATATATTGCTGAACCGCAAGTTTCACATCGATCGTCTGTTTGGAAGTTTTGACCACTCGGGTGTTCTTTTAGTGAAGCAAAGAAGTGAAAGTCGCTTGGTGAAAAGTCGGGGCTGTATGGCGGATGTTTCAATGTTTCACACCCAAACATGATGATTTTATGGTCTGTGGCTTGGGCAGAATGGGGACGCACATTTTCATGCAGTAGCACAACTTCATTCATGTCCAAATGTGGTCGCTTTCGACGAATTGCTGCTTGAAGACACATTTGTCACCATAAACACCTAACATTTCACTATGAATTTTACTCGATTTCATGCCTTTCAGCATTGAAAGACGAATAACACTTCGTTTTTCCGCTCGCGTAAATACTTTCAAGGCGCCATTTTGTTTTTGATAGTTTGTTCGAAATTCTGCATGAGTTTTGGCGCCATGTGGTAACCTAAAACCAAAATTTGCTGCTCTTTAAAATGCCTATTTCAGTCTTTTTGTACGACATCTGGTTTTCGAATAATTAACTAATATGCAAGACTTTTTGACCGCCCCTCCTACAATAATCTTTAGATAATTAAAATTTGCAGCCGGCAGGTTTTCAGTTGAAGTGTTATTGTGTTTTTTTTGGGAGGACATTTGGGCTATCCGATTATCTTATATGTATCCTGTTATAAGTAGGAAACAATAGTTGGAATCTATTGATGCTTAGTTACAAATGTATTTGGTTAGAACAATCCTGATCTGATATTGCGCTTAACGACAAAGTGGATAAAAGGTGATTTACGTAATAACCTTATGTTTTCCACTTTAATTTCATTTTAGTGAGGATACAGGTCGTCTGCGGGTTTTCGCCATCAAGGTGGCACTTGCTATGCTTTGTGCTGGGAAATTGATGGACAAGTTCAGATGTAAGCGGCGATTGTTGTTGGTGTTTTGGTCACTGTTCGTAGAGCAAGATCCACAGCAGCATGTCTAAGTCTGTTTTTCTTTCGATTGTCCCAGATATTTTTTCTCAAATCTCTGATGCTAATGGTCACATGGTCGCTGCCAAGTTTCAAGAATTTCTGAGAGATGCTCTGGCGCTTCCCGCTGCCGTTTACGAATCTCCCTCTTTCCCCTATTCTGATGCAGTCGCTGCTTCCGTATTTGAAGGGGTGAGTGTCATTACAGAATTTCCATGTTTCTTGCACTTTATTGACGTGTAAATGGCTGTCGTATTTACCTGCATCCTTGTTTTCCAGCATTCTAAGGTAACCGTGAACGACTTTCTGGATGTGATGATGTCGGAACCCGGCCCTCCAACACTGATTTGGTTGCCGTTGTTACACCGCCTGGCAGTCGTCGAAGGAGGTGAGAATCCGTAGTCCGTGTGAAAGGTGTGCGAAATGATGTGCTGACTGTTAGGCTGGAAGCAGGGAGGGAAGGGACACGTGTTAACTTGTGTGGTTGAGTAACCTGTAGTCGCGCCCCAACTGTAACTGCGCTGCTATCGCTATGTCTTTGCGCGTTTGGGCTTCTTCTCATTGATACCGTTTGTCTCCGTCTTTATCTTTCATCTGGCTCCTAGAGGATACAAAATCCCCCAATTTCGACGAATACGTCGATACCCAGTCGAGTAAGTATCTCCCGACCGGGATAGTTCCATTTCTGGATGCTAGAAACTTGCATGCTCCCAGAATGAATGAATGGCTGTTTTGTGGTTGAACCAGTGCCAGCTCTCGCGGGGTAATTTTGTTGCTGTGCTGCTTGCCGTAGTCGAGTGAGGGTACATGTGTTTGTTAGTTTTGTGTAGTCCTTGCAGTGTTTCCTGTGTGCGCGAGCCCTCCTTCCCCTTTTTCAGACCATTTTTTGAAATCAAATTATGTCATGGTGTATGAATTTCGTCAAATCACTCGAGAATTTTTTTAATACAATTCCAGAATTTTTAAAAAGTGCGAAAGACCGAGCACAAAAATAAAATCGAATAAGATTTGTTTTGAAATATTTTGTTTTAATTTAAGTGCTTCCGAAAGACTTCGAAATTCTACAAAATTAATTTTTACGAATAACTCCCCCGAGGCAGGAGGAAATCCCATAAAGATTCCTCATTCTTAAAAGTTAGCTTCGTAAATGAACATCCATGGAATATTAAGAAAAGAATGCCAACTTATTTCATTGAACAGTTTGAAGAATAGAAGTTACGGACAACGATGTAGCCTGTATTCTAATCATCTTTCTTCAAAAATCGGCTCAAGCTAATTTTAAACTGCATAAATATTCTGGGAAAAATTGCATGGACTATGGGTTGATGTTGTCTTTGGTATTACATGTAATTTCATATTGCTTTAGCCATCAAAAATCTTTGCCCAATCTGAACACGGGAAATTAAAAATTAGTCAAAATTGCAATTTGACATTTCTCGCAGCTCAAAATCACATTCGGTTAGCATTATTTTCCTAGCAAATTTTGAAATGCAACCTCGGCACAACAGATGATTTTCATCATAGCATGAAAGGTGCTATGGTTACTGAAGAAACTCCTAATTAGCGCTGAAACACGTTTCCATGGTATTTCAAGCTGGAGGAACCTTGTGGGCTAATGCGACCTGATGCTACCAGGAAACTCGTTCGAAATTTGGTCCCAGCACGCTTTCAAGGAATACGAGTTTTGTTAATAATTACAAAAATCGCATTTTTTTCTCCTCTCTTTTCTGCTTCCCGTTTTCTTTGGTTCGCAGTGGAACACCCGATCCTGTGTGATGGCTGCAATAGAGACACCTTCACTGGATTCCGCTATAAGTGCCAGCGCTGTTACAACTTCCAGCTGTGCCAAGACTGCTTCTGGAGAGGGCGCACCACCCGCGGCCACTCGCTGGACCATGAAATGAAGGAATATGCATCATTTGTAAGTGGATTCATTAGCTTTTACCATAACATTTTAGTAATCCTGCATAATTTATTTTTCTGCATTAAGTGGTTTTTATTTTCACAAAATTTGTTTAAAGAAAAATAAATACAAAAATTAAATACCTCTCGATCCTATGGTGCTGGGTTCTCTCCTTGGTCGAGGTCGGTGATAATTTTTACGGATAAGAGAAATTCCCTAAGTGGCGGCTCTTTCGAATGAGAGTTTAAACCGAGGTCCGGTGTTAATTCTTGCACGTTAAAAACCCCTGGAGAGGGGGTGGAAGTCCCCCTCGTAGGCAAAACTCCCATGTAGGTGATGAAGGCTCATCCCCTGGCGTTGGTGTTTAGCCTTAGTTGCAGAAATAGGCCACCGTTAAAAATGAACAAACATCAAGGCTTAACAAAGCCGAAGTCCAGAAACATAATGCAATAAAGATTTTGGTTGAAATATTGTAAATCTCGTTGTTGTATTAGAACATTTTTGTAGCCAAACATCTTCATTTAGAACTGATTCACTTATCCTATGGAATGCTTTTAACAATTCAATACTTGTAAGAAATATACGTTTTGCTAGGAATTAGAATTTTAATGCATTCCTTGAATATATTCAAATGAAATTAAGATATCTGATACTATTAAGCCCAATAATGTTTACAGTTTCATTAATGTAGTGTCAAACAGTTAAACATTATCACATTATTCCTGCAATGGCTTCACTGTTTCATAATGAATACACAGTAAGATTATATGTGAATTTAAAGCAAATAGGAAATGTCAATTGTAGCAAAAGCTTTATTCGTACAAATTGTTCAAGCCGCATGACTGGTTTTGAACTTGTGACACTTGGATGGTAGGGTTTGCTGTTGAATGCAAATTTAGCCAACTATTAATTCAATCAAGTTGCCATGGCAAGCCTAATTGCGTTTGCCCAGCTTTGCAATAAGCCGATTGCCTAGCCAAGCCCATGCTGCCAATGCTGACGCAATCTCTTGAATTTGCAGAAATCGCCTGGGAAGCAGCTGGGCCACTCGATTCGCAAGTCTTTCCGCTGCGTGCCTGACAAGCGCAACAGCGACATCCCCCGATTTCCCGATGAACCTGAGAAAACGCTGAACCTGTCGCATATCGTGTAAGTTGACTGGTAAAATCCAGCTTGGCGGGATCTGAAATCCCAGGTGATTTTGTTGATCGATTGTTTCATATTTGCAGACCCCCATCACCAATGCCTTCTCATAACGGCTTCCAAGATGCCCTTCTGAATTCCTATGACATGTCTTCCATTCATAGCGGGTCGACCGGTCGAAGGTTAGTCAAACATACATTCGGTCATTTCGAAAATCATAGATTTACATTTTTCCTATGTTTTGCATCGATGCGCAGTGTAATTTTTTTCAAAAGTAATAAAGGAAAGAATTTTCATGGATTAAGGGCTATTTTTAACTTCTACCTGTATTTGAAGACTTCAAAACTCTCAATAATTGATCTTACAAAATGCGATCTGAAGTCGACGAATTGTACCGGCTCATGCACATATTCACACAAGAGTGAAAACGTGAAAGATTACTACAAGTTTAGTGTGCAAGTTTAGTGTGAAATTTGTTAGTTTTGGCATTAGATCTTTCGGTGATACCATTGATGAGCGTGTTCATAACTCCTAGATACGTAGAAACATAGTTTTCTGACTCGTGATCTTCTCGTTTTTGCAGCCCGACAAAACAAAGCTCCAGCCTGGAGTCATCTCGAGTTGATGATGAGCATCGCCTCATTGCACGTTACGCAGCTCGCTTGGCAGCCGATGCAAATCACGCGGTTTGTTCACGAGTTTATGTTAATAAATTTAAACGTAACCTTGCTTATTCCTTAAAAACATCTGAAATTTAAAAATTTTAACTAATAAGCCTCTTGCTGACAAAATGTAGTCCAACCTGTTTATCTCGAAATTTCTGGAATTCCCTACCTTTACAATCTAAATTCAGTGTATTTTCCATGTATATCTCGAAATATGTTCTTCCAAAACCTCTATTTCTCGAATTTCAAACAAGCCTCAATTTCAAAAATCGGTGTTCCTTCAGTAAATAGCACACATAAAAAATTGTGTTTGTCCAACTGTGTACATATAGTACGTATGTACTGGAAACACGAGTTACGTATTCCTTGCAATTAATAAAAATTGCCGTTCGTAAAGGTATTTTCTTTTAATGTGTATACAGAATCAATAATGGAAAAAAATTCTATACAATACACATTTCCACCTGTTCATCTCGAAATTTTAATCCTTCCCATGGAATTCGAGATAGGCAGGTTCGACTGTATTTAGTAAAAAAAATTGCTTAGAAGAAGCTTTTAAAAGAAAATAACCATTGCAAGTGTGGTTTTTGGAACTCTTTTAAAATATACAGCTTGAATGTGGCTCTTAAGAGTAAATTTTAATTCAATCCTATCACCTCGACAGGCACGGAGCCCATCTGAGCTGAGCCTGACGCTGGATACCAGCCGAGCCCAGCGAGAGCTAATTTCGCAGTTGGAGGCAAAGAATAGGGAAATTATGCGGGAGATTGCCCACCTGAGGCAGCAGCAGGAAATGGAGGACCAGACGTTGCACTCACAACAGAACCCGACACTGTTGGCAGAGCTGAAGGTGTTGAGGCAACGTAAGGAGGAGCTGGAGCAGCACCTGTCTACCCTGCAGGAGAGTCGACGGGAGCTCATGGTCCAGCTGGAGGGCCTGATGAAACTTCTGAAGGTGAGCACACGTCATTAGTCGGCACAGGGAATGTCTCGGGAAGGGGGAAGTATTTAGCCGCCGAATTTTTTTATTATTAGGCATTCAAAGGAGTCTGGCAAACACGGATTCGACCCGATAAATGTTTTTCATAACATTCAGCAATGTTCCTAGGTCTTCTTAGGTGAACTTGAATCCATTGCTTGTATTTGCTTTATGGCCATTATACCAAATAGACAGTTAAGCAGGGCTAGATTTAGATATTCTTCAATAACTGCTGTCATGTTTTATAAAACTCTTGTTTTTCAGAGAAAGGCTGTATTTATTTTCGGATTAGATGTGTGTCCAAATTATTTCTAGAAATATGTGCATACTTTGTTTTGCTAGAATGCTTGCCAGGCCCCTAGGCAAATCTACTTTTACTCCTGCTACACTTCCCGATTCTCATGACGTATTCGTTTTCATCCCGCAGAACCACCAGGCATCGCCACGTTCCACCCCAAATAGCTCGCCTCGATCAGGTAGCAACAAATCCCCAACCTTGTCATTGGCTTTCCCCTCGTCCTCGCGCAGCGCCCCCAGCACCCCTGGGAGCATCCCTGGCGAATCGCTGTCGGGCGTCGGCGGAGACGTGCGCCTAGCTTTTGGACAGTCTGGTAGCACCAGAAGTTTGCGAAGTGACTTGTTGGTGGCAGCCGACTCTGTCACAAATGCCATGTCTTCCCTTGTCAAGGAATTGAACTCGGGTAACTAGCCATTACAGAATGTTTCACCGTTCTTGTGTCTCTGTTGGCGTGCGAGCTTCGGCTTTAAAAATGTTTAGGGCCTCCCACTTTTTGGCCGATTTGCTTTGCGAATTGTGCGCAACAGGTCGTTAGAAATTAATTCTATAATGGTCCTTTGATCAACCATATTGTGCATGATTATTTGGCCCCAATAACTGATAACATAATTAATCCATTCTTGAATTTTACGTCTCATACAAAATCATGACAAAAGTTTATTTAATTTTTTTAAAGTAACGATTCATAGAAAAATACTTATTGAGTATGTTTTATTTGGCAATTTTTCCTGTTATTTACCCAAAGTATCGGGTTTGAAAATAAATCTGCTCATTGCTGGTTGTGGTGTGCATGCACTTTGTGTTTGTTTTTGCACACCATCTTTAGTATAAAAAATAGAAGAATAAGTGTCACAAAATCTGAGTTGCAATTGTGGACACACCTTGCTTGGCACTGTTCGCAAAGTTGCATGCCCGAATTACAATCGAGGGTCTGGCACCGTATTCGGTGTGCAAGTAGATCCGTGACCATTCAGTGGTTCACTCGAGTCTCCTTTCGCACGAGATATCCGTTGCCGTTCGTGAGAATGTTGCGAGGTGGCGTCCGAGACGACATGTCGTTATGCACGTGATACGCGTTGCAACCTAGACGCTGCTTGAGTCTCTTGACTTGTTTTGCAGGCGAGTCCGAGGACGAGGAACAGCCAAGCAAAGCCACTTTGTACTCCGACGCTGCAGGTGTGCAAACCGCATTTTCACTCGTAACGGGCGCATGCTTGCACTTCTCGCTGGGATGCCACTAATTTGCGCGAATATCTCTTGCCTCCACAGGTCGCTCCTACGAGGACATGAAGCACGGTGCTAGGACGGAGGACGAAAACTACGATCCTGGAAACGAGCAGGACCGCCAAGTCTACGATTGTGAACCATCTCATGTGAGTGCATGCGGTTGAAGTAGTGCGTGGCAGGGGCCGAGATAAACTTTTGGAATCTGTTTTTGACAAAGACTGACAATTATGGTTTTAGCTCTGATATTTCCCATTTCATTGCTTTTACCGAATGTTGGCATCTTCATTCTTTAAATGTAAATTCGCTCTCCCTGTTTCATAAATTTATTGGGATGCATTTGATAGCTTAGTAGAGTTTTTGGTCAAAGTTCGTAATCTCCTGTACAATTATATTCCAGTTGGCTTCCGTTTATCATCATCCCTCGACGGCAGACGATGAAACTTACGTGCGAACAGGCGATGGTGAACCGTACATCAAGTCTGAGGAGGACGAATGCAGAAAAACCGAATGGGAAGAATCAATGAAGCGTTGGGTCAACCGCTAACTTCTAACCTCCACCTACTTAACCCTCAAAAGTTCGCTTCTTTTTCGATGCCAAAGACAGAGTAAGATAAACGAAAGATGTGATTGTTGAGCTTTCCTCCGCTGGTACCAAAGTCTGGCTCGTAGGGATGCAAATGCGGAAATGTTGAGATTTGCAGGTAATTTACCACTTGTAGGCTAATATTGTTAGGTTAGGTGAACAGAACGAGGAACACATTTGCTTGTAAGCTTGGCGTGTTTCAACACAAGAGAATTATTATAGACCTTTATGGAATTCTTGGATTTTTTTCACCAATGAAATGGATGGCCATTGTAGTTTTAAAAATCGACATCCTGGTAAGCATATTAACTTACCGAAATAAAGGAGCTCGGTTAACGAGCTTCCATGGCCAGGTATGTTAATTGTCTAGTGATTGGCTTTCCTGCAAATGTGCTAATTTGGTGAGCATTCATGTAAAAATTATGAACTAGCACCTGTTATGGCGAGTTATATTTTTCAAAAAATAATTGAACTTGGTAAGAATCCAAAATCAAATGCAAAATAAGTGAAGTTCATAATAATTCACCTTCAATTTTGTATTCTTCCCAAGTTAATTTTAGTAAAATCTAGAAAGAAATCCATGATGGACTTTAAAGAGTTTGGCACAACCTGGTTTAGGGGATTATGTACATGCTAAGCACATACATTTCCAAAAAGCACATTTGAAAAAGTATGATCTGAGAAGACGACCCAATCAGCGTTTCCATAGTGGGGTTTCTTAATGCAAATTCAGTGTCCCGAAATAATACTGTAGAACCTCTCTAAATGCATAAAATGTGCTGCTCCCGACTTGGTGGCCATGTAAAAATGAATAAACCTCCCATAAAGTAATAATGAATAATTTTTATTGGCACCAATGATTTTGTAAGTGAATATCAACAATGGAACTGCAAAAAAATATCAAACTAAGATGAGGTTACCACTTAGATTGACACAGTCATGGTTGGCATTAAACCAATTAATAAGTGCAGACTCCATTGATGGATATCTGACGGCCCGTAGACGTTTAACATTGAGGTTTGTGTTCTCCGATTTGGCTAGATGCTATGTTGACTTCTTCAGTGTTCTGGAGATTTCGGCTTGGCTGACTTTAATCTTGTAATTTGTCTCTAGCCACTGTATGAGTTCTTTATGTAAAGCACTTGATGATCCTTTAGGTACTGTCCCACGGATATACGGACATAATCTGTCATTGTAGTTAACGTTGAACCTTTAGACGCCATTTTTTTATGTTGGCCTACACAATTTTAACCAAATGCAACAGGCAGGCAGGGAGATGCAAGGCAATTGCTGTACTTGTACAAGCACTAAAATGGAGCCCAATAGCTAGTGACTCATTTAGGATTGAAAAAAGGGGCAATTCCCTATTTGGCAGCTGTATGTGCGCATGTCAGCTGATGGACCTGTCTAAACGCATAATGGGATTCCATTATGCTGTAAAAAATTTAAATATGTTCCGGGACTAAATTTAATTGGGAAACGCTGCACTAAATTCATACCATACTGTTTGTCATAAAACAACTGTCCAATCGATGATGAATTTTTGTTACTAAATACGAGTATTACATATATGTAATACTATATGTACACAACCAGAAAAAAAAAACAATGTCTAATTGTATTACAATGCAAAATTCTTGAATAATTTTCTCTAAAGTTATTACCAAGGTTTTGCTCTTTCTAGGCAAATCTCACCATATTCTTCAAGGTCCTAGAATTTTGGCAAAATGGAAAATTGGGATTCAAAATGCTCGTCAAGTTTTTTTTAGAGATGTTTAAGCTCCATTTTGAAATGTCTTGAAATATTTCCAGTTTTTAATTCAAAAATGACTGCAAATCGCATTTCCGCTTCAATCTTTTTATGGACTAAAATCTCAAGCTGCCTACGAGCCAAACTAGCATAATACTGTATGTGCCGCGTAATCGCTCTCGGCCCATTCCAGATCTCCAGAAGGTCGGCGCGTACTGCCTCCAAAGGAAAACAAGGACCAAAGATATTACTATTATTCAGTGTACAATACAAAACGTTATATGGAAGTGTAACGCTCCTGTACTCATATT
Source organism: Julus scanicus (assembly GCA_034698625.1). Taxonomy (NCBI): domain Eukaryota; kingdom Metazoa; phylum Arthropoda; class Diplopoda; order Julida; family Julidae; genus Julus; species Julus scanicus. The sequence continues at coordinate 13,260 of JAQGBW010000542.1, read as the reverse complement.
ATATACTTAAAGAGTGTATCTCATTTTGTTTCGAAGTGCTATAAAAAATATATATATGTATATATATATATCAGCAAAAAATGAAAAACTTGCATTTTCTTACTTGCAGCTCGTGAATTTTAAGAATCGCAAAGGAAGAGAAAAAATAGACAAAGCAGGATCTTGTCGCACACACTTGGCTTTAAGGCTTTTTGTTTTATTATAGTAACATGGAGAAGCAACCTTATTATTACTCAAATTAATTGGTAATTAGAACTTAAAAGGCATTTAATGACCTGCTTTTATGAGATTCTAGTCAGCGTTTTTGCTCATGAAGACTTGGTATTAATTACCAAATAACATTATCAGATACTTGTGTAATTTAAACTTCCTACATTTTTTATATTTAAATCTTTGTAGCTATAACTCTTTGGTTTTACTAAGAAATTCAACATTTTTTGCATAACTTTTTTTGAAAATTGAAAATTCTTTACTCAAAATTTTGTTATAATTGTTTAAATTTTTAAGAAATGTAGAATAAGTAAGCTTTTGAAATGAATTTTCATTTTACACATTTATTTATAATGTGTTTTGCTTATATTTTTGTATACGAGGGGTGGTCAAAATGTATTTCATATTCGGTTGAGCTTTTTCAACATAGAAGTCAGGAAATCGCTGGACGTAAAAGCGCCGTTGTTGTCCTGTAGGACACAACACAAATAAAGAATGCAACAATTTTAGCAAAAGCGCCATTGTCTTGTAGCAGATTACAGAAGAAAACTGTTCTGTGTAGCCTGTACCCTTGTTTTCAGCCTAATCTCTGCTGCCTAGTGACTGTATGGCGGGTGTTTCAATTTTTCCCGCCCAAACATGTTGATCTTTGGGACTATGACATGGGCACAACTTCTTTCATGTCCAAATGTGGTCGCTTTCGACGAATTGCTGTTCGAAACTTCGAAGATCTTAAACATCTAAAATTTTCTGTACAAATTTCACTCGGTTTGATGCCTTTCAATATTGAAAAATGAAAAACACTTTGCTGTTCCTCAGGTGTGAACGCTTTCAAGTGAGGCGCCATTTTGGGTTGAATAATTTGTTCGAAGTTCTGCATTAATTGTGACGCCATGTACTGAACTAAAACCAACATTTCCTGCTCTTTAGAATGGCTATTTCAGTTTTTGTGTACGACAACTGGTTTTCGAATAATGAACAAATATGCAAGACGTTTTGACCGCCCCTCGTAGAAACTTACTTTTTATTTGCTTGATACTTTCTCTCAACGCTAACAAAATTTTCTCAATGATTTTGTTAAGCAATAATGTTTTACTGTTGGTCGGCAGTTTTAAATATTGTCGGGGTCATTGGGGTAAAAGTTCAAGGTATTAATTACATCAAGTTTATATTGTAAGTTATAAAAACTAGTTTCTCCATAATCAAAGTGGCTCTAAAAGCGAATATTTTTTGAAGTTGTGATACTCCTCCCACCATCATTTAAAACAACCTTGAATCATTGCCAAAAACCAATTGAAATGACTATTAATAACCAACTTTTGTAGAGACCACGTGTTAATTACGAATCGGTTTCTAACAAATTTACTTTGCATCCAGACAAGTGTTGAAGGAACATCTAAGCACGATTTCGGAACCAATTTAGGACCATATCTTCGAATATTTTGAGATGGCCTCCATCGTGCGAAAAATTATACACCCTAGCACCCTGGCTAGACCAATTGCACCATACAGGTAATACGTGAGTGGATTTTTCTTTTATGCACCACGTTTATCCATAATTTAATGGATTCCGGTTAATTAGGACACATTGAAATTTAAAATGTTGGCTAGATTAAGTGAGTGAATATCCCATGATGTTTTGATAGGATGTTTGAACGAATTTTTTTCAAAAATTGTCCAAAAACTGTAGAGCATTGGGTATAAGTTTTAAGTGAATTTTGGGGATGCCCTTTGGGGGATCCAATATCACATAAAATAAATCAAGTTGAATCAAGCTGAAATAGTTTTTCAGTTATTTTATTCGACGATTAAGTGGTTCGTTGTTTCAATAAATGCTTTTTGGTATAACTGGTTCGGATATTTCTAAACAAACTTTTTGGGATTTTGTCAATTTAAATTCAGCAAGCTAAACAAATATAAAGCCTTCCGGTTCCTTGAAGGATTTCTTGGAGGTAACCTTGGATTCTTTGGAGGATTCCTTGGATTCCTTGGATTCTTTGGAGGATTCCTTGGATTCTTTGGAGGATTCCTTGGATTCTTTGGAGGATTCCTTGGATTCTTTGGAGGATTCCTTGGATTCTTTGGAGGATTCCTTGGAGGATTCCCTCGATAATTCCCTGGATAATTCCTTGGAAGATTCCCTGGATAATTCCTTGGAGGATTCCCTGGATAATTCCTTGGGGGATTCCTTGGATGATTCCCTGGATAATTCCTTGGGGGATTCCTTGGATGATTCCCTGGAGAATTCCCTGGAAGATTCCTTGGAGGATAGCTTAGGACGATTCCTTGGAGGTTGGTTGATTAAGGGATAGTCGGTTCATCCAGAGATATGGAATTAATAAAATGCACTTTGTAAAATATTTAATTTATTATTTATATGGTATTGATTAATAATTAAAAATTTTACAATATTAATCGTTGTTTATAATAATTTCCCAAAAATGTGACCAATTCAGTTTTTAGCTCTGCGACCCCCGGTTAAGCCAGAGAGCCGGATAATAGGGCTTCTACAATTTTTTATCATAGAGAAATGCATCTTTGTAATAAAGCATTAATACACACATTAAAATTTGACCATTTTGGGGTTTAAACCTTCCCAGATGTTTATTTTTGTGATACGTGAAATTAAATGAATTTTTTACCTCCCTGAGAGCCGGATAAAAGGGGTTACATACCTATTTTTTATGAAATCAAGTTAATCTTGTACAGCAAAAACATGCATTTGAAATTTTATCATTTTGCTGTTTAAGCTTCAAAGTTGTTTGTTTTTGTGATACGGGAAATTAGATAATTTTTACCTCTCAGAGATAACCGGTTAATCCAGAGAGCCGGATAAGAAGGATTCTACCCAACTTTTTGTGGAAGACAAGTTAATGCATTTGAAATTTTACCATTTTGGGGCTTAACCCTCCCAACCCTGGTGAAAAAAACAATAGAAACCAATAGAGATTTCTATTAGTTTCTATTGTTATTTGGACACTTAATTGTTTTCTATGGTTCCTGTATTGACTTCTATTGGCGTCTATAGTTTAGCCTGTATTGACTGAACAATAGAAAACAATTGAAACCAATAAAATCAATAGAAATTTTCTATTGATACCAATAGAAAACAACGTTCCAAATAACAATAGAAAACAATTGAAATCTGTTGTTTTTTTAACCAGGGAGATGTTTATTGACCATTTCTATTTCCATCTAAACATAATTATAGTATTCTAATATTGCATATTTTCTGGTTTTGTATAATTTTATTGGATTTGACAAAAAAGGTCGATTTTTCGGCATTTGGCAACCACATTCTTCTCCAACGGTCACGGTTTGTTCAGATTCGCTTGGTCCCATGCCAAGGCTGCACGATTATTTCCATACACGATCCCATTACAATAGGCATAAAATCTTTAGTGAATAAAATAGCTATTCGAAACTGGATCCTAATCGGTAATTCGCGCCCTGGCGATTCTGGCCTGTTGTGGTAACGTTCCTCGCTGGAAAAGCGTAAATAACCCAAGGACGTTTCCCCGGTCGTTAATCATACGATTGATTAATTTAATGACCCCGACAAGTTGCAGCCTTTGTCAAAAAGCGCCCTTTTGAGTTTTGCCTCACTGCCTTGTTTTTCCATTTTTCCTCGTAGCCCTGGAGTCCTTGTCAACAACACCTTGTACGTGTCCGGTCAGGTTGGAATTGACCCCAACACCCGACAGTTGATTTCTGGTGGTGTCGAGAATGAAACCAAACAGGTGAATCTTCGAAACTTAAAAGTCAAGATTCAGAATCCTCTAACAACTGTCCCTATGCTTTTGGGAATCCAGCTAAGGGGTGATCCATAAATTGTCACACTTTTTTGCCTCTTTTTAAACACCCCCCTCCCCCTTTGTCACAATTGTCACTAATTTTACTACACCCCATCTATAATGATGTCACAAACCGTTGTTTACTCCCCACCTCCTCCCCAATTATTTTTTATTAATAATTCTATGTTCTTTTATAATTTTATCGGGAAGAAAGAATTCCAAATGTTAAAAAAATAACAAAAAATTTTACCGCATATTTTTTACCGTTTGAAATAAATTTTGATAGTGTGATGTCACATTACCGAACCACCCTCCCCCACCCCTTGGTCACAATTGTCACAAAATACAAACAACCCACCCACCCCCTAGGTGTGACATAATTTTTGAGTAGCCCCTAACATGTCATCACATTTTTGGGGTGGAATCCGGTGGATAGGGTCCAGAATTTTGAAGTGGACTATTTTGGCCATAGATTTAGGATTTAGGAATTGACCCAGGGGAAATAGAAATTCCCCTTTAGAAATTTTTGGATTTCCCCAATATTCCTTGCCAGCTAAGGTTAATTGCCAAGAATCTCTTGTATACACTGAGAATCTGAGAGTAAGGTGGAATCGTTTGGATTCTCTGGAATTAATTTTCTAATACTAAATCTAATCACTTTGGGACCACATGGCACTGAATCTCCAAAATGTTTTGAAAATGGCATAAGCTGCCTAGTAGGGCCCTAACTGCCCAATAAAGAGTTGAATTGATAAGAATCTCTTGTAAACGATGAATTTGCAGTATGGTTTAGCAGAACAGAATCTCTAAATCTATTGAATCCATGGAATTTTTGATCAGAACGCAATCCATAAAAAATATACATCTTTCGGAATCTCTGAGGATGGGATTATGGGAATATGGGCACAAACACAACATATCTTGAATGTTATTTAGCCAATAAGCAGTGTTGTGTCACAACTTGTGTGCGCCTATTTTTGGGATTCCACCTTTGGGTGTCTTCAAAATTTCTTGAACAGGGATTGCTCATAATGGAAGAATCTTGAATCTTAAATAAGACTTAATGATTCTCTACAAATCTTGGTTTAAAATTAAACAGAATTTTGGCTCCTGCATCATTCAGAATCCCGCCACATTATACCAACACTCGAATCTGTCCATTCTTGAACTTTGACAAAGATTCTGGTGGTAGAATTAATTGACCACATTAATATGATTATTGTACAGGCTTTGGACAACCTCGGACAAGTTCTAAAAGCAGCTGGAGCAGACTACAAGAACGGTAAGCTACATTAAATTTCCAGTGACATCTGACAAAAATGTTACAAACATTGTAATAACTCTGCAATGTTTCTGTTTCTGCTTCAGTTGTCAAAACAACAGTTTTGTTAGCGGATATGAAGGACTTTGAGATTGTCAACAAAATCTATGGCTTTTGTAAGTTTGTGGACATTGTTCAACACTGTTTCATCCATAACATCCACTGACAAATGACTAACATCTTCCAGATTTCACCAACCCTTCATGTTTTCCTGCCAGAGCTTGCTATCAAGTCGTCTGCCTACCGATGGTTAGTTTCCAGGTTTTCTGTCATGGAAGTGTTTTGGTTTTGGGTTTTGATTTCCCCAATTTTTGTTTATTGGAAACAGAACTCCAGAGTGGAAATCGAAGCCATTGCTGTAGTTGGTGACATCAAGGAATCTGAATGACTAGAATCCAAAATCTGAGTCTGAACTTTAGGATGGAACGTTAACCATGGTCACGCAGTGTAAACTTTTTTTTTTTAATTCGATTTAATGAGGCTACAGAGTCCACAATGTGGCTGTTGGTAACATCACAATCTGAAATTTATTAACAGGAAATGTGTTTATAGTTCTTGAACATTTTTCATATAATGTGCAAACGTTCCATCACAACAGTGACATACTAAGTGAGTCAGGGGTAAAACGTTTGATTCGTATATAAAATATTATGTGAGCAAGGATTTTTAGGTTCATGTCTGAAATGATAATGTAGATGTTTATTCAGTTTATAAGAAAAAGGAAATTACCTTGTTCATAACAAGGAAATTTCCCTGTTTTTGTAAAGTTAAGATAGCCTGAAAAAACCCGGGTGGAAAAAATTATACAAGGGCGGTCAAAATGTCTTGCATATTCGTTTATTATTAGAAAACCAGATGTCGTACAAAAAAACTGAAATAGCCATTTTAAAGTGCAAGAATTTTGGTTTTAGGTCACTTCATGGCGCCACAATTCTTGCAGAATTTCGAACAAACTATCAAAAACAAAATGGCGCCTCACAGTGTTATTCGTTTTTCAGTGTTAAAAGGCATGAAATCGAGTGAAATTTTTAGTGAAATGTTAGGAGATTATGGTACGGTATGAGTACGGTACAGAGTTGGTGTTTAAACTTAAGAAAGGACCAGAACTGTAACTGACAAAAAGAGAAGTGGTCGTCCGAAAACATCGATTTGTGGCAATATCCGTATTTTACGAGAGGGGTATAAACAATTTCATCAAACGTTGGGATAAATATGTCAACAAACTCGGGTCCTACTTTGTAAAATAGCACATTTTTCTGCTCTTTAAAATGGCTATTTCAGGTTTTTTGTACGAAATCTGGTTTTCGAACAATAAACGAATATGCAAGACTTTTTGACCGCCTGCTATGATGGATTGAAAACCCGTAGGTTTTCTGAATAACTGCAGTTTTAAAACTGCAATTTTGTTGTAAATTTTCATGATATGATTGGTGTTTTTAGTGTTGCCCAATTCTAGGATACAAGTGCAGAATAGATGAACCTGTGTCTAAACAGACAATCGACACGTATGCGTCTAACTAATTTGGGGGATTTTTAAGTTATGCAGCAAAAAAATGACATTTTTTCATAAATCCGAAGAAGGGCCTTGATCCGTCGTTGTCAAAATCAAGTTTCCATTGGCCATATCTTCACGATTCTCTTCCGCTTCAGGAGTCTGCTTATTGAACTTGTTCTGGATTCCCATGGGCGTTTCGGCACCATTGTTCCTGTTTAAGTCTTTGGAGACAAAACTAACCAGCAAAGGGCTAGAAGGGTCAAATGTCACATTGTCGAGAATATCAGAATCCATGGCACATGTGGTGTCGTTGAGGCCCAGAACCTCTGCCATTGTCTTGGAATACCCATGGTTCATCATGTCGTTGGTCAACGGGATATCACTTTCTCGAGCCGGAGAAGACAGCCAGACACTGTTCTCTGCCGGAATAGCTATCTTGGGAACCTGCAGTAGACTGCGCGACTCCAAAGTGTCTGGTGCGCTGTTGTCCAAAGACCTGGACGAAAATTTCTTGGGGGTGTTTCTGGATGGACTGCCAGAGTCAAGATCCTCAAGGATGACTGGCAGACGTGGATTTTCCAAAGAAGCCATTGGGGAACGGTCCCTAATAGATATGGCAGTACGTTTGGCGTTGCTACAACTGCTCAGCCAGCTACTACGGGTCTGCAAGGAGCGCATGGACACGGATCTACTATTGGGCACTTCCAGAGTGTCTTTGGCGGAACCCAGAAGCTTTGATTCCGTGCCTGTTGGATCCACTTCGGTGATGGCTGGCAAGCGAAGTTCTGGAAGGACTTCATCGGACTCCATGATCTCTTGAAGCCAAGAGTCGTTGCAGGAGGAGGTCTTGCGTAGTTTGGAAGGGCAGATTGGTGGAAGGCGAGACCGTCTGCCATCGGTGACGTCAGACATCTGTTTTTGGATTAGCCCTCGAATGGCCCTCATGCGGATGGATTCGTGTTCTGATCCCATGTTCAATGGAAGGGACCTTGGCTTGCGAGGGCTGCATGGAAAGGTGATGGACGGAAAGTTGACGCCCAATGAACTCTTGGAGCTCGGTGGCTTCTTGCCTTGGGCACAGCAGATGGATGGAAGCATTTCGTTGTCTTCTTGATGGGCTTCGGGTGGACATGTACTGCTCATACCATAGTCAATGGATGCCTGCTCTTTGATGGGACTTTTGACTGTCTGGAGATCGGTGGTGACGTTGGAAACAATGTCGGGTGTGGCACGCTTTAAGACATCTGAAAGGGATTAATGCAATCAGAATTGGATGATGGAAAATTCTGCTGGATTTTAAAAGGAATTCATTTAGTTTCAAGAGTAGCTTGGAAGGGTTCAATGTGGATTGGAAGAGTTCTGGAATGAACATATTCAAGCAAGGTCCTAATAGTTAAATGTGGGTGTGAAGAGTTCTGGAGACTGGTGATGACAGATTCAAGTAAGGTCCGATGGTTTAAGATGGGTATAAATAATTTTGGAGTGGACAGATTCAAGCAAGTTCCGAATGATTCTGGATGGGTAGGAAGAGTTCTGAAGTGGACAGTTTCAAGCAAATTACGAATTATTCTGGATGGGTAGGAATAGTCAGTGAATGAATAGATTTGAGCAATTTCCGGATGATTCTGGATGGGTAGGAAGAGTTCTTTAATGAAAAGATTTAAGCAAGGTCCGGATGGTTCAGGATGAGTAGGAAGAGTCCTGAAGTGGACAGATTCAAGCAAGGTTCGATGGTTTAAGATGGGTATAACAATTTTTGGGGTGGACAGATTCAAGCAAGTTCCGAATGATTATGGATGAGTAGGAAGTGTTCTGGAATGGAGATATTCAAGCAAGGTCCGGATGGTTCAGGATGGGTAGGAAGAGTTATGGAGTGGACAGATTTAAGCAAATTATGAATGATTCTGGATGGGTAGGAAGAGTTCTGAAGTGGACAGATTAAAGCAAGTTCCGAATGATTCTGGATGGGTAGGAAGAGTTATGGAGTGGACAGATTTAAGCAAATTACGAATGATTCTGGATGGGTAGAAAGAGTTCTGAAGTGGACAGATTTAAGCGAGTTCAGAATGATTCTGGATGGGTAGGAAGAGTTCTGAAGTGGACAGATTCAAGCAAGTTCCGAATCATTATGGATGGGTAGAAAGAGTTCTGAAGTGGACAGATTTAAGCAAGTTCCGAATGATTCTGGATGGGTAGGAAGAGTTCTGAAGTGGACAGATTTAAGCAAGTTCCGAATCATTATGGATGGGTATAGGAAGAGTTCTGAAGTGGACAGATTCAAGCAAGGTTCGGATGGTTCGGGATGGGTAGAACAAATTATGGAGTGGATAGATTTAAGCAAGTTCCGACTGATTCTGGATGGGTAGGAAGAGTTCTGGAATTGACATATTCAAGCAAGGTCTGATGGTTTAAGATTGGTTTAAAGAATTTTGGAGTGGACAGATTCAGGCAAGTTCCAGATGGTTCAAAATGGTCAGGAAGATGTGTGGAATGGATATTCAAGCATGGTCCGGATGGTTAACCAAGTCCTGGAGCAAGGTTCTGGTGGTTCAAGATGGGCATGAAGAGTTCTGGAGACTGGAGTGGACAAATTCAAGTAAGGTTCGTAGTAGATATAATTTAAATTGCACGGTTAAGAAGATTCCAACACTTTCTGATTCACTTCCGGTTCCGTTGATTTCATCCACTAATTTTCGGAGTAAACAAGACGCGGTTGTGCGGACTGTAGTGTTGTTGACGATGACTCTGCCCCCGGGGGATCGGAACCCCGATAATCGATAGCCGACGCATACTCACGCAATGGTAAGGAGAGACCAGGCCCAGATCAATTCCCACGTAAGTTCATTGGCAACGCCGTCGTTTTCAAGGATTTCTTGAAATTGCCGAACACGTGGCCACCCATCACGCGTTAATTACTCTTCCCAGTGCGCTTTAATTATTCATGCAACGCGCTAATTTGAGGTATTATCGTTCCCGGGCACTTGTGACGAGGGAACAAAAAAAAGTTTCAATTTCCGCTTTTGATAGCTTGATGGAACTTTTGGTGCTAAAGTTGCATGAAAACCTCCAAAAAGCATTCTTGGAAAACTGCCCCAGATTCGGATTTGCAGATATTTTAAGTTTTCGAACCTTTATTTTTGTAATCCAGAGATTTTTCAAAGAACCAACATCTTGTTTGGGGGCTCTTCAAAAAACTTAGATTTCTAAATTCTAGGGCAGTTTAGGTGCAATTCAAAAAAGACGTCCTCAAGAGCCATGGTTGGAAAGGTCTGTTGGCATGTGGACAGCCATTACTGACGTCCACTAATGATGGTATTTTTTAGGTTTTGAATTTTCTGTTTAATTGAGTTTTAAAGGTCAGTGAAAGGGGAAAGGGACACCAGAAGAAATGTATCCCCAGTCCAAAATGTACTTGAATTTTTGAAACTTCAAGAAAGTCAGGAATTATGTCAAACTTCTGGATAAATGTCGTGGAATTAGTAGCGAGGTGGATGCTTGGAAATTTATAAGATAGGTTATTGTATGTTCCAACAAATTTTCTTGACACCCTACTATTCAAAACAATTAAGGACGTCTGTAAGGGTGAGGGGGAGGTGAGGAGGAGGTATGTGCTAAAATAGACACCATGTGGACAGGAGGTAGGGGGAGAGGGGTCAGTTTTTGAAAGAATTTCGGGGACGTACTTTTTGAATGGCCCCTTATTAAAATATTTTAAGAATCGAAAACATGGTATTATTTATCTAAAACAGATTTCTATTTCACAAATTACTCTTCATTTATTGAACTGAATATTAAGGGAAGCCTACCTTTTTTTTCAAATATTTAACACCTGTATACAAATAATACTTTTTGATATTTTTTGAGAGCAGTTTTATTTTACTTCAATTAAAAGTCAAAATTTGATATTAATTTCCTGACTTGTTTTACAAATATTGTGTTAATTTGTAGTGTGAGGTGTTCTTAAAAAGTTCAGAAATGATCATTGGAGCCTTTAAAATATGCTTCAATTTGTCCCAACAAATTTACTGGACACCTCGATTTGCTACTAGCTAATTTCTAACAAATCTAATCAAGAAAATTCTTTTAAGTTTTGCCTCTATATATTTTCCACACCCGCAAAACTAAAATTTTACCTGAATTACTTAACCGCAAAGTTGTCATTTCTCCATGTTGAGCAGTTTGTCTGCTCAGAATTTCATTGATTAAAAGATGACACTCAGATGCATTTTTTTTCGAGAAAAATCAATTAATTTGCAAGCATATATACAATGTACGGTTCGATGTTAACAGTGATGGGTCTTTGAACCGTTTTTCCCTGTTGTGACTAGGAAAAACAACTAAGGACAAAAAACTTAAACTTGGTTGCATTTCAGTCGCTCATCCCTGACATTATCGTCTAAGAGTTCAAGTATTGGATTTTTGTGAAAGTTCATTTATTTTTGAAACAAATACAGGACGAAAATCCTGGTTAAGACAAACTGTTCAACATGGTCCATACTTGGGGGAAATGACAATTTCGCGGTTAAATCGAGTACACAATTAGGGACCATTCAAAAAGGACGCCCCGAAGTTTCTTCAAAAATTGACCATCCCTACCCCCTGCCAACAAGGTGTCTATTTTAGCCCAGCCCTCCCCCTCATAGACGTTCTTAATTACTATCTTAAAAGGTAGGGTGTCCAGAAAATGTGTTGGATCATATAAAGGACCATCTTATAAATTTTCAAGCACCCTCCTCGCCACTACCAATTCCACGACTTTTCCCAGATTTTTCTGATTAACGGAAATGTCCTGACTTCGATTGGAAATTCCAGCATAAAATTGGTGTTTAACACAGTTAGTTATAATTCCCGACTTTCCCGAGGTTTTAAGTACATTTGGGACTGGGGACATATTTCTTCTGGTGTCCATTTCCCATTTCACTAACTTTTAAAACAGAAAATCCAAAAACTGAAAAATGCCCTCATTAGTGGCCATCCATAATGGCTTTCCCCCCTCCCCACCCCTGTCCACACTGTGTCCACATGCCAGCAGACCCCCAACCCACTCTTGAGGACGTCTTTTTTGAATGGCCCATTACAGTTATGGTACTCGTACTTTTGCCTTATAAGTAATGATCCGTAAATTATGTCTCACTTTTTTGCCTCTTTTTAAACACCCACCCCCCACCCCTTTGTCACAATTGTCACAAATTTTACTACACCGCATCCATAATGATATCACAACCAATCGATTACCCCCCAGTTATTTTTTAATAATTCTATATACTTTTATAATTTTATTTGTTAAAATACTTAAACATTAAAAACTTAATTTTAAATTAATGAAACCAATGTTGATATTAATAACATTATATTAAATAATTGATTGCTATATTGATTGATAAGTAGCAATCGGGAAGAAAGTTTTAAGTCAGTACAGGACTCAAATCTTTTTTCCCAACTTATATTCAAAATTTCAAATGTTAAAAAAATATTAAAAAAATTACTGCATATTTACTGCATATTTTTTACCATTTGAAATAAATTTTGATTGTGTGTTCTCACATTACCGATCCCTCACCACCCCATGGTCACAATTGTCACAAATAACAAACATCGGTGTGACATAATTTTTGAATGGCTCCTAAGATGAACTTAGTCAAATTTAACATTGGCACTGCGGTGTTTAGTTCAACCTTAACCATGCAGACTGATCAATGTCAAGACATTTACGAACGACAGCTGAGGTAACAAAGAGAAGGAACAGGACAGGACAGGTCAAAGTATGAAAAGACACTCACCCGGACTGTCCTTATTCCCGATCGGAATCCGATCTGCAAATGGATCCTCCTGCAAATGGATGATCCTGATGCCGAGCGTGCAGCCCATGACACCTGACGTGCGCTTGTCAGACCTCTGCTTTTGGCGTCGCAACCAAGGTATCAATATTCAAGCAAGAAACTGAGAAACGCCAATCAATAATCCAACGGATGTAAACAGAGCGGGGATTCCGGATCCCAGAAGAGCTGAATCCGACAACGTCATTGGGGAACAACGATGGTCGATGGCCAATAGCCGCGGAAAATTCAACAGTCTGCAATGGTACATTTTTGAAATTTGATCTGAAAAGTTATCTGTAATGTAAAACTTGGGTTGAAATACAACAATGGGTTCATAATACCATGTTATTGTGAACCCTGTTGAACCTCTATTATCCGGCTCTCCGGCTAGACCGGCGGTTTCAGAAGGGTTGTAAATATTATTGCAGAAATGACTGTTCAAAAGTTGGCAATAGTTTTTTCAAAGTCATATTAGTTTGTGATTAGTTTCGAAGGTATTCACAAACTTGGATAAAAGTGAGCAGTTTGGGATCAGTAAATTATTAGAAAATTACAACTTTTTAAGGCAACTTAACTGGCAGTCGTGTTTGCTTAAAAATGAACAGCTTGTGAACAGTAAAT